>NLAU01000668.1:0-14737 GCA_002370875.1 Metschnikowia arizonensis
GGTAAGCCTGAGGAAGGTAAGCCTGAGGAAGGTAAGCCTGAGGAAGGTAAGCCTGAGGAAGGTAAGTCTGAGGAAGGTAAGTCTGAGGAAGGTAAGCCTGAGGAAGGTAAGTCTGAGGAAGGGGAAACCCTTATTCCTGAGAAAAAAACTACGGGGTCTTGTGGTTTTCCCTTGGTTTTCTTCGCACAAATCAATAACGAATTTGTGCCTCTCTCCGGCACCCCTTATGAAGAAGAGTCCATCAGATATTCTTTATTGACTTATGGGTCGTTTTCGACCGTTCCTGTCGAGTTCATCATTGAAGACGGCTATGCATTCACTAATTACACATACACTCCAGGCTATTGGGGATTTTATGATGGTACAGTTGTCCTCGGTTTTAAATCCCGTCAGTTTAAAGTGGTTTTGGACAATGAAGGGAGGGTTCTAAATGTTCCTTTTTATTCGTGCAATGTGATTAGTACTGATATGCATGCGATTATTTTCCAATCACCAAGCATATCTGTCTCTGATTGTTTCAGTGTGGACATCTACCTCTTGCACTATGACAGAAAAACTGGAACTGTTGTGCCTAAGTCTGATATAGAGCTTAGGTGTAATGAGAAAGTTGTGCCTGGGTCTAAAACAAATGATTCTGAGTCTGACAAACCTCTGGCTCATTCTGATCAACCTGTTGATTCTGATGAACCTGTGAATGAGGCTGAGTCTGAATCTGAGTCTGGGTCTGAGTCTGTGCCTGGGTCTGGAATAAATGAGTCTGAGTCTGAGTCTGAGTCTGAACCTGTTCATTCTAATAAACCTGTGCCCTGGTCTGAGACAAATGTGCCTGACAAAAATGACGACAAATATAATCAGTCCTTCCGGTGTCTCGTTTTCCCATTGGTGTTTTTCGCAAAAGTCAATGACGCTTTCATACCGCTCTCCGCCAAGTACTATAAGTCCGGAAATTTGGAGTTTCGGGTCTTGGCTTATGGAGACTTCCCTATCGAGTTCGTCCTATTAGACGACTACGCTGTCACTAGAAATACGTCTAACCCAGGATTCCTCATGTTTTTCAATGGATTATTTGTCTTCGGTCCTATTAAAACTCCGAGTAGCTTGGTTTTGGATAATCAACAAAGGGTTCAAAATTTCCAATTCTACTCGTGCAAGATACCCGACCTGAAAATGCGTTGGATTACGAACAAAGTTACGGACTTATCATTTGAGGATTGCTTTGAAGTGGAGATCTACCTCTTGCCTTACGATAGAAAAACTAAGTCACCAGCGAAAAATGTGCCTAATTCTGTTGGGAGATGTTTGCCTGAGTCTGGAAATCATGTGCCTGAGTCTGGAAATCATGTGCCTGAGTCTGGAAATCATGTGCCTGAGTCTGGAAATCATGTGCCTGAGTCTGGAAATCATGTGCCTGAGTCTGGAAATCATGTGCCTGAGTCTGGAAATCATGTGCCTGAGTCTGGAAATCATGTGCCTGAGTCTGGAAATCATGTGCCTGAGTCTGGAAATCATGTGCCTGAGTCTGGAAATCATGTGCCTGAGTCTGGAAATCATGTGCCTGAGTCTGGAAATCATGTGCCTGAGTCTGGAAATCATGTGCCTGAGTCTGGAAATCATGTGCCTGAGTCTGGAAATCATGTGCCTGAGTCTGGAAATCATGTGCCTGAGTCTGGAAATCATGTGCCTGAGTCTGGAAATCATGTGCCTGAGTCTGGAAATCATGTGCCTGAGTCTGGAAATCATGTGCCTGAGTCTGGAAATCATGTGCCTGAGTCTGGAAATCATGTGCCTGAGTCTGGAAATCATGTGCCTGAGTCTGGAAATCATGTGCCTGAGTCTGGAAATCATGTGCCTGAGTCTGGAAATCATGTGCCTGAGTCTGGAAATCATGTGCCTGAGTCTGGAAATCATGTGCCTGAGTCTATTAGGAAATCTGCACCTCAGAAAAAGGCGGAAGAAGAAAATCCTTTTAAATGGAGTTATTCCAATAGGACGTATGATTGGTCATCTATGAATGATCTCATTGTGGAAACTTGGGAATAGCTCTTCAGAAAATGAGAAGTTTCTGAGGACAAGATCTTTGTTACTTCTGTTACCTAATTTGCTATTTTCTTGATGATTCTCCTGAGAGGAATCAGAAATACTTAAATAGGCCACAATTTTATTGTATCTATTATAGATAATGTATATGGGTATATCACTCTATCTATCGGCTATTTACCTACACTGTACATGGTTATATTGGAGGGCTGACTTCACCAGCTCACTGGTTAAGCACTGTCTACATTTTTTAGACGTTGAACTGTTGGAAAATAAAGGCCAACAGGCGGCTGCCGCTTTTTTATAAACTTCTAACGAGCTGTGTGCATACACCAATCAGCTGCAGTCTTGACCTCTTCTTTAATCGCACAGCTTAATTGGACTTAATCCAATTTATACTAAACTGAGACTTGTGTTGTTGAATTCCTGATGCGATGATCTCCCATAAATAAGAGGAGCAGCCGCGACCGCACATGGACGTCCGGTGGCAAATGTTTCATCTGTACCATTGGCCCTTAATTCATGCACCCCTTCGCCTCGTCCTTGAACTTGCAAGTCTGGAACAAGTGTGGGAGCCTTACACGTGGTTCTAGACTCGCTATTATTATCAGCTAATCTAAAGTTGCTGGAATTACTATGTTCAACATATTCTGATATGAATTCCAAATTGACCTACACATCTACCACAACAGTAGCTCGTGAAGGGTGAAGGTTCACTTCAATATAACATGAGGCATATGAGAAAGATGGAAATGAGAAGGATGAAGATGAGAAGAAGTCCTCATTGGTGTTTTCTAACAATACCATCTCAATGGGAACCGGTGCAAATGCCACCATTTGCACCGAGTGTGAGGTTGCTTCTCCTGTCACTGTCTACAGCGACCACTGCCAGAAAGTGACCACTGCCAGAAAGTGACCACATTGACAGTCACCACGTGTGTGTTAGAAAAATAAGCAATTAGTCCTTAAAAAGAATCATTAGATTCTGATCTTAAGTATGGAAAAAGATAGTGTAAGTTCTAAATTTAGGTAGAGTCATTAGGACTCTGAGGGACAGTTAATTGAGACTTGGGTGATTAGAGGTATAGTGATGTAGGAGCTCGATATTGCGCCATGCGCACTATTTTCTGTTGAGAAACAAAGACACAATAGCGTGCACATAGTGTTCTGATACCTCACTGAAAGAATAGCTCCGTTACTGCAGGGGTGGAGCCTTATCAAGGATCCATCCCTCATAGGGAACGGTCGGCATAGGATTAAATCTGTTTACCTTTTCATAGAACTCCTTAGAGGGGATCCCCTGAGAGAGTTCAGTGAGAAACATTCTGTAACGTAATGTATTCAATATCTAGTCTGTAGAGAAAAGGTAGAATAAAGGTCCTTGGAGAGAAAGAATATTTTAAATTCTTTCTTCTCGCATATAAAGGAAGAGGTCGTGCAAGTTCACTAAATAGAGCACAGCTGTAAAACAGGGTAATGCGGTTTAGGACAGCAGTCCCGGGAAATGAGGGCTTGTGCCCTAAGGGCATCCCTAATGCAATAGAACCTTAAGTGCAGGGCACTTAGGTATATATACTGCATATTCGCCTCATATCACAACACATAATGTACAGCCCTAAGCTCTGTTGCGCTTTTCATAAACCCGTGCATAAACTGGAACGGTCGTCTCATTAGTCTTCAATAAATATAACAGCTGTGGAGCTTCAGTGTACTTCTCTGACATTCTGTATTTAATCTCTGTGTCTATCTAAACTAGGAACTCTGTGTTTCTCCATTCACACATCCCTTGTTTCATCTGGTGTATTTTTTCCCTGAAACATGTGCGACTTTGTCGTCTGTCTTGTGTCCAAACCTGTATCTTGACCTTATACTGCAGGTAACTGTGAAATAGGTTACCTGCACTCCTAGGTTGACACAAGCCACATGTTCCAACAAGCTCAAGCCCTAGGGCTTTGTTTCCTAATTGAGAATATAACCCTAACAAGCCTATATGCAGTGAAGGATCATCTCGATATAAAAGGAAGAGCTTTCACACTGTCTAAATAATTAATCAAATAGTTACCTGGGGAAGGACATACCAAGATTTCCTCTGCTTCCAGACCCATCAGAGAAATACTTCTCGTATATTAGTGTTACTACTGGGATATTGATGTTTATCAATCCCCATGGTTACTACTTGGTCCCCCTGATGCACCCATGCACCAAGCGGAGGGGATTTATACCTCTTTACATTTTCGAAGCCTGCAGATGCGCCTGATATCACAACAATTTCTGTAGGAGAATTATGCATGCATGCATATGCATGTAAGACTGGACACATCACTCGTTGGAGAAGAGTTTAAAACATTCATCAAAGACGTTGAAGAACTAATTCACACTAGGTATATATTCATTTCTGATAATCTTAGAAACTTCAGTGATAAAACGAATTGAAATAAGTAATATTCTTTTGTGCAAAATCAGGCGAAAGTGGTAGAAGACTAGCAGGTTAGATTCTTGTGTACATCCAGCACCTATTGTTATATTGTTGTTATATTCTTGGAATACCTCTGTGCTCATTTGTTAATGATTTCTCAAGAATAATTTGGGGGGTTTTCTATAGAGGAAATAAGGTTTCTGGCCAATACAAGTGGCTTAAGGACAGGCTACCCTATGTCTAACGCACAGCCTAGGGTATGACAATTCTTATGGGTAGGGTAGTGCGCTACCCATCTTGCAAAAGTTGGTCAAACAAAATACTGTTTCACGTCTGATCGACATTAGTAAAATAGGGCCACCGGGAGTAATACAGTGGGAGACTGTGTGAAATTGTGGCGCAGCAATCTTTTTTGCAGCTATTATAGAAGGCGCGGTTTTGCAATCTTTTTGCAGCAATTTAATTCAGTCTAGAGAAGGCGCAATTCTGCACATATCTATGGAATCCAGTGCTTTTGAACGGGCTGCTTACGCTCTTCTATTGTTAAAAGAGTATTTAAATCACGCTTAATACGATATTAGAAGATGTTCCGTGATAAGGCCTTAGTGTGTATGTCACGTGATCTAATGAATTACCTCCACTGCTAAATTCTTGAGTGCGACCAGTACCTAAATAGTTATGGTCTTTAGTTGATCGTCTTTAAGGACAGTAATACTTATAAAAGCTAAATTCTGGTTTAGCTGCCCGAAATACAGACCGTGTTGCGTAGGTTTATGTTACCCATATGGGTAGTAAAATACCATTTAGGGTCTACTATAATTACCACATATTCTGGTGCTTAAATATTACTAGTGATTTCTTTTTCTAAGAAAACTTAGTATTGGTAGTGAAGGGATGAAAAGTATATTATTAAAGTCATTACATTGCTGGTGAATCCCTAGAAAAGTATATGATTAGAAAGAGAATTTTCTAAAGAATTTAGTTTATATAATTAGAGTTTTATTGGTGGTGTTTCTGATTTTTCCATGTCATATGTTTATTCTTGATTTTGCAGCCACTTTCAAAAAGTGCGAACATACCAGTTGTCAATGGTGAGAACTACAGAATATTTATGCGCACTCCCAATTCTTAGGGTAATATATAAGAATGTTTTAGATTCTGTTGAGTCGAGTACCAATTAGTTATGTTCATAATTGATATTTCAAGAGATGTATTCATTCGAATTTGCTTAAGGGAATATCCTCGTCAATATTTAACTAAGGAAGCACTCCTCTTGAAACTTTACATAAGTAGGCTTTAGATTGACTCTCCAAACTTACTTCAACCAGCTGGGCCACGTAAGAAGGCTGAATCTTGATGAAAATGGATGGTAAAGAGAGATAGGGGTAACGAAATGTAGAATAAATTGATTTTCATAGTAACTGGTCAAAATGGAAGGAAACGCACCTGAATATACGGTAGAGAGAGATGAACCAATGCATAGACATTATCAAGAACTTGTGATTCTACACACCTAGTCAAGATAATTCTTGCGAAAAAAGTAGCTTTGTACCAACCATCCATCATGCTTGCCGCACTAGGTGCAGTACATCAATGTGATGAACAGGGCACATGAAATATCCTTTGTCTACTAGTGCTTGTTTATTATGGGACCTTCAGTTTAATAAAAAGGGATTTTTTATTTGCCGTGATTTAAAGTATTCAATATCACCTGCATATAAATGTCTCATACACCAGATACATCCACTTACAATAAATTTGAGGTGGTGATTACAGGTACAGAGTTCATTTACAGGTGTTGATTCTCCAACTAGTATATTGCACTAGGAGAAAAAAATTTTAGCGCCATGAGTTTGACTGAAAGTACCAAAATCAGGGGTATATGAATGGTTTACCTTTAAATGACCCAAATTTTGACCAAGTCAAGGGAATGAGGAATTGGGAATGTCTCGAAAACATGTGATCAAGCAGTGTAGGCTATAATTATTCGTATAGGTAGTGATATACCCATTGAAGGTCTAACACTACTACTTACTAATCCTTGATGGTTGCATATCCACGTCTGTTGATATAAGTCTAGGATGTATGGTCTGCAAATCCGGCTGGCTCCTAGCTATACAAAACTAGAGCTTTGATCAAGGGACTCTATTGCCATAATATATTTACAGAGAGATATCCTATAATAGAGATAGTGATTATTTGAGAGATATCAAACATCCGTCAGTATGATAAACTAGACTCAAAAACAGAAACAGAAAAACAATTGAAAAAAAAGTGGTTTTATTCAATGCGTAATATCAAGAAATTGTATAGATCTGCTATTACTCTACCCGCTGAACGTATCACTATAATGGATACAACTTAGTCCCTTATAAAGACCGCATCCTTTATTTTTCACTTAATGGCACGCTCCAAAGAAATATTGCCGCATTACTAACTAAGATGCAAATAGTTTATTGAAAAAAAAAACTGGAAAGTAATAGTTTTGATATGATTGTGAAAGTATGATCTTAATTAAAAATTTTTTTAGTGTATTGAGTATAAATTTTAATCTGGTTTTAATAAAAATAATGGTAGATTATGTTGAATATGCTCACACCATATTGAAACCTGCATTGTCAAGATTGAGACGCAAAGGTGCATGTGGCGCATGTAAGATTTTTACTACTGAGTGAAATTAAGTCAGTAGGGAAACGATGCTTGCTACTGCGTCTGCATATAATATGCACCCAGTTTCACTGAAAAGCTATAGAAGAGCGGTGGAGATGCTCATAATTACAGGTTCCTTGGTTTAGGATCAATAGGAATAGAGTATTTAGAGTCAATGTAAATTAATACTTGAAGTATTTATTGGAAACAGAAAAGCTTCTCTTCCACAATATGTAGACGTAGTGGTTAACGCTCAAGAGAAACTTCATGGTCTTGACCGTGTAGGACACCTGCATATACATGAAAGAACCCCATTATTCTACTATTGTCTTTGAATAATCAATCAATTGTTCCGAAAGCAATGGATAAATATCAGCACAGTTGTTAAAAAGTTAGTAATTCTGCATTTCGTGGCCGCCCTATAAAATAGGTAACGTTCCCAACTTCATAGAGAATCAAGAAATCATCATGAAAGCTACTCATTTGATCTCCGCGTTTGTTATTGCCGCCACTGCCGTGGCAGACTCTATCAACCCACAGGTCCTCTTTGCAAAAGTCAATGATACCTTCGTACCGCTCCACCAGCTGAGTTCGCTGTTTTATTTTGGCAAAATTGGTCACTTTGCATATGGAGATCTGAAGACAGAACCTGTCGAGTTTACCTGGCAAAACGGCTACCTTATGACTAACAAAACAGAAACTCCGGGGTTTTTGGGGGTTAAGAATAATCGATTTGTTTTCGGTCCTCATATCCCAGAGACTCATTGGAGGCTTGATGAAACAGGAAAGATTTTATATCAGCGCTTCTATTCGTGCGAGGACCCTTACTTCTATGAGAACAAGATTTATTTGAATCACGAAAATTCACCCGGTTGTTTTGAAGTGGATATTTACTTCTTACCTTATGACAGAAATACTCGGTCCGCTGTGGAACGTCTGGTCAAGCCCGAAAAAGAAGAGAAGTCCTCATCTGTGTCTATGAATGCCTCCCCTATTTGGCGCAACACCACAGCCTTGGCAGACCCCGTCAATCCATTGGCCCTTTTTGCAAATGTTAATGGCATATTTGTGCCACTTTATTGTGTGAAGTGGGGTTCGCTAGTTAATGATACACTGTTCTTTGGTTTCCTCTCATATGGACCTCGGCCTGAAAGGATTCCCGAGTTTACTTTGGAAAACGGCTACCCTATGAGTGAATTCTCCCTTTTCTCGGGATATTTGGGGGTTTTTGAGAATCAATTAGCTTTCGGTTTTGATACCCCAAATACTTCCTGGAAGTTTAATGAAACAGGGGGCATTTTGAATCAACGCTTCTATGCTTGTTCGCTGCCTGACACATATGAAATAGAATTCGACATTTACTTGACTCCCCAAAAAAGTGTCAATTGTTTTGAGACAGATATTTATCTCTTACAGTATGACCCAAAAACTAAAAATCTTGGAGAAAGTCCCAATGTGCCAGATGAGGATGATGTATGGATGAAATCTTAATTTTTTTTAGTATATATATTCACTATTTACAAATATTTGTACCAATGGGTATTAAGAGATGAAATTCTCATCCCTCTGTTTGCTCCAGCATGTGCTTCTTCTTTTTCCATTCAAGCTAGAATCAAGGGAACAATGAATGTATTTCTGAGACAGCTTCTAGTGATAACTATGGCTACCTAAACCTCCTTTATTCCTTCAAAGGTTAGCTGTGAGTTAACTTCTGGCAAAGAAATGGCTGAACACAATCCTAGAGAGTGTATCTATGATTCTGCCAATAGTTTCACCACTCAAGAACCTAAAAAACATTCCTTGAATTTAGCAAGTTTGCCTTTCCGGTGACATCAAGAGGCCAACTTGTTACTGAAATCCCTTGACCATGACATTATAGAACTAAGGATGCGGAATTGTTTGAAAAAAAGGCCATTGTTAAGGATAATTGAGAGTATTCAGTAAACCTAGCTTAGGACTTCTAATTCCTTTTTACTTGAATTTTAGTATGTTAGCGAAGAAAATTTACAACCTGAATATGTAGGACCAGGCCAGTATTAGTTCTGATTGAGTTCTGATTCAATTAGTTCATTTTTACTATCACGTCTATACAATTAAAGTTGACTTCTGTCACGAAGTAGTCTCTCGAGACTCTAATAGTCCATAGTAGTCTATAGTAGTCTATAATAGTAGATATAGTATATACTGTTAGATTCATGTTGTGCGTCCTGTACCTAGTTAGTTATGTTCACTTGCTGATGGCTTTTCAATTACTGGGAATTCAGGGTTTATATAGACTTTTGGGGTATGTGTGCATATTTCAACTTGTGTTTTAGTATATATTGATATATGTTAACGCGTGAGTACATCACGCATATGTGTTAAGGCTCAAAGTCTGAGCGTGCGTGATTTAAGCACAGCGCTTAAGTCGCAATGTTTCAAAGAGGCATGAATGTTTCAAAGAGGCGCGTCCACTCCAATATAAAAGGAGGGGCTGCCACCCACGTTTGTAAGGACAGGAGTTCTCCTAAAGGACCTGGCGATAACGTGGACTACACTCAAGTAGCGCTTAATAAGTATAAGTCTGAAAGTTAATAATATACAGGGATAAGTAAGTTGTACCTTACAAGACCAAAGGGTTTAGACGAGGTGCGAGGTGGGAGAAAACTTTTCACCCACTAACAACCTGCATATAACATATCCACGAAGTACCTTACCTCCGTACATGCTAGGTACTCGTTGACACTAAGAATGTCAACTTCAAACATGTGGTCACAGGATGATTCTCTGTTACACTCTCAATTAACATGTAAATTATTTATCCTCATAACAATGAACGGTCAGCCAGGGATAAGTTGCAATATATAAAAAGGTTTTATATACACAGCAAACCCTCACAGGTTACTTTAAGCGTGGGAATATTTGGTTTTGCACTGCATAATATTGGATTTAAGTAGATATTACCTATATGCATCTACTACCATCAAGCAATGCAGCAGTATAACTTTGAGTGGATATTTTCATTATCAGTAGGTAGTATCATAACAGCCAATTGGGTGATGGGGTTCCAGCAAAAACATTTCATAGAGTGTTATAATCTCTAGAAGTATTAGATATGGGTTATTGCGGCCACTAGAAGACTTTTAGATGCACTATGAAAGAGTCTTGGATCTAGAGGTATTCATGAAAACAAGACTCTTGGATCTAGAGGTATTCATGAAAACAAGACTCTTCGATCTAGAGGTATTCATGAAAACAAGACTCTTCGAGACAGAATGGATCCTAGTAATACTTCTTTTCAAGAATACTAGTACATAAGAATCTCTGAGGTGTCACATATTGAACAACATGTTAATGATATTTCCAGGGTAGAAGTTTTACTTTTGAAAAAAGGGAGGAAAATACCTGTTTATATATGGCGCGCGCTCTCATGAGATATGAAACAGGAAGTGCCCCGTTCCTGAGACTATCTCGTACCACACTGCGTCGCATTATCAATATGAATCAGGTAAAAGATTCTGAGATAATGTATACCATCCTGGAATAGAGTCTAGTTTTTGTAAGCTCTCCCACGAGATATCGATCACGTTAGAGTGTATGAGTCGCCGACGATACCCCTTTAGTGTGGACTGGGACTGGATCTATCCAATGTATAGTCCGTGGTGACCCTTTGCATCTTTATGTTTCAGGAAATCCCGCATCCTAAGTTTCAAGAAATCCCTCAACTATAATATAAGTTAGTTAGTTTACCTACTGAACAGAACCCGCATCGATTCTTCTATCATTCTCAATATACACTTTGTTTCTTTTAAATTCCAGGCACTGACAATACTGTATTTTTTGGTGATCATACTTTTTCTCGTGGAAAGAAATTTAGTGTGATCACTTTCTTTTCTTGATTTTCTAATATTTAGACTTCTATTTTCACTAGTTTATGCTATTGATTTACCCATAGAAACCTCCTGAAATGATTGTATAATAAGTGAGATTGACTCCCTCCTACAGCAAAGTTTTTTCCCGAAGTTTAAAAAAATGTTTGGGGTTTATGATTGCTATTTAGATGGATGTAATACTTTAGATAACGCCACTGATATGGGGTTCACAAGAAACCTGAAGAATATTATGCAAGAACATGAAGGGCACACCTTCTTTACAGACTAAAAATGAGTGCAAAAAGATTGCAGCGCCACAATTTCACACATGGTCTCCCACTGCATTACTCACTGTGGCCCTAAGCGGCTTGACTAACGTTGATCGGACGGGAAACAGTATTTTCCACTTGGTATGGCCGCAACCGACATGTGTTAAGAAACGAATGCCTATTAGGATACTGTGATGCAAGGTATCCCGGTCGGGTAACTCGTGCATATAACATGCATATGTTTCATGTTCGTGCAGGGTTGCATACACCCAGTGTATATAACAGCGAGGTTTTCCTCCCCTTTGATTAACCAGGGAGTTCCTCGACTATTCTAGGTTCAATAAACACCATGATAAACTATAGGACGCAGGGAAGACGTCCATTATAAGACTAACAGTTGTTCTTCCTGTTAAGTCCTAACAAAATGTTGAAAAAATTCAGCCGACACCTAGAATTGAGTACCTAGTGTCGATGAATGATACTAACGAGGCTTAGCTTAGTCTTAGCCTCAAATGGATGATGTGGTGTGGTGGTGAGTATGCAAGGTGATCTTGAATACTGGGCGCTCGAAATATGCACGACGATGCATATGCAAGATGTGCGCCTTTAAGAAGTCGCCATCGGGAGTTCTAAGGACCGACATGAAACATTGCGAAGATTCACATCTGGAAGGTCCGCAGTTCCGGAAGTCCCGGAAGGGTTATCCGAAACTGCCGAAGGAGTTTATAGACCAGCTGGTTCGCCTGACTAGATAAAACCTTAGGGATTCCTCTAAGCCAATTCTAGTTGTATTCGAATATATACTACAGAGATAAGTGTTAGATTCTTTATGATTGTTTAGTACTTCTAATAATTCTGTTTATTCGTGGATGGATTCTCAGAAAGAGGAATCCTTGAGTCTTATATAGAAAATTGGGGCATGTGTACATGTCACCTTATTGCTCCCGAATATCACGAGACAATTGCGGTGAAATTCAGGAATTGCTGCAGACACTGACAAATCTGGTGATTGTAAGAAATGGTAAGATTGCTGTTGCCTTCATGCTTTGTCAGGGTCTATGGCAATTCCACGTCTGATCGCACATCGTAGGTGATTATTACTCCCATGGGTAGTGTGATACCCATGGGGGATCTGAAAATGACCATTTTATCAATGAATAGTTTTTTTTTTCTGCCTATTGTTTTTTTAAAAGAGCATTATTTAGTGTAGCGTGTAGGTGAGTACTACGTGCAGAATACTTGCGTGTATCGCGCCAAATAGCTATTGTTCCAAAGACAATGCGGCGTATTACTTTGATGTTTAAATTTTTTTGCTTGGGAGGTTATCCCTATAAATAAAGGCACTATATAACCTCCAGCACATCCAGATCACCATGAAAGCTACTCTTTTGATCCTGGCGTTTTTTGTGACCGCCACTGCCTGTGCACAGTCCACTGATCCATTAGGCTTATTTGTATACAAACCCTACAAATTCTTCCCTCTTTCTCTTTCTGAAGACTTAAATGATGAGTACAAGAGATTAACTTATACGGGTCTGTCTTTCACCCCCCTTGAGCTTACTTTTCGAGACAATCACCTATCCACTATCAACAACTACATCCAGGGGACAGTGGGGTTTTACAAGGGGAAGCTTACCATCGGTCCTTTTCCTTTTAGTTCACCGGATCCCTTGGATTTCGATAATGAAGGGAACTTCAAGCGTCCTGTTTATTTGTGTGGAGAAGATGGTTCTCAGGAGCTTTTTATTTACACACAACCAATGAAAGGTTGTCGTAATGCGGATCTCTACCTCTGGCCTTATAACAGAACAACCGGGGCTCCTTCCAACATTCCAAATTGGAAAAATATGCCGAAATTTGACAAATTGTATACACGTTTTGGTGATATTTTTGAAAATGAGGCCTATAAAATTTTGAATGATTATTCTAAATATTTCAACGGAATCCCTGAGCATCAGAGAACTTATCCTATTGATGAGGATATTAAATCTTTATTAAAGATCCTGGAGGATTCTGAAAAAAACAATACTATTCATCAAAAATTGTTTGAAATTGTGGGGGATGAGTTTTTTGATTTTTATTATGGACAGAGAGCTTCAATAATCATTATTCATGAATACAGCGTGATAATTGGTATTAATAATTATTTTTTATCTCAGAAGGAACGTCTTGCGGAAGAATTAATTAAATATGTTGCAGACTTGAATGATGAAGTCGGAGCTGAAAAATTGCGATATCATAAATCGGAACTTTTCCTGTGGGAGAGGCAAGAATCCATCATGAATACCATTGATTTGGTTCAAGATTTGTTGGCACCTAATGACCCAAAACTTCGTGATAAAATTTTGCCTTTTTTTGAAAGCCTTTCTAGGGATAAGCCAAAATTGCTTTTAAAAGAATATTTGTATCATGTGGAAAGAGTCCTTAATATGAATAAGCAAAAATATTTTGCAAGACGTTTACTTCTTCCAACTTACTTGCGGGAAAATAAGTCGCCTTTTGACGAAAGCATAATTCGTCTAAGAATTGAAAGTTTTATTACTAGGGAGAAGAAGGATCCTAAATATTATGATTTGAGACCTAGTATGATATGGTTTTCACGTTACTATGATAATATTTATGACACTTTTATTAAATCTTTAGTACCGTTCTTTAAAAAGAGGTCTGTGTACACCGAAAACTTTTTTGAGACTCAGAAACATGTTTTGAGGCATAACGGGCAAGAGTTTATTGAAGATTATTTTGAAGTGAAAATTGGGGATGAGTATGATGGGGGAACGAAGGATGAGGGAGTGAAGAATGTGGAAAAGAATGATGAGGGAAAGAATGATGAGGGAAAGAAGGATGAGGGAGAGGAGGATGTGGGAGAGGAGGATGTGAAAAAGAAGGATGAGGGAGTGAAGAATGTGGAAGAGGAGGATGTGGGAGAGGAGGATGTGGAAAAGAATGATGTGGGAGAGGAGGATGTGGGAGAGGAGGATGTGGAAAAGAAGGATGTGGGAGTGAAGAATGTGGAAAAGAATGATGAGGGAGAGGAGGATGTGGGAGAGGAGGATGTGGGAGTGAAGAATGTGGAAAAGAATGATGTGGAAAAGAATGATGAGAGAGTGAAGGATGAGAGAGTGAATGATGTGGGAGAGAAGTCTTCTACAGACTGCACCGAATGCAAAAGTAACTCTACTTCTGTGAATTCCAACATGAATGGTTCTATGAAGAACATCACTACCACAATGGAAACCACTACAACTGCTACCATTTGCACCGATTGTGAGATTTTTTTGATCACTGAGTGGAAGACATACACTGACTACACCACCTATTGCCCACAAAAGACCACATTGACCATCACCAAGTGTGATGAGACCTGCCACCCATCCACTGTGACTATCACTAGTGCCACTACCTTGACCATCACCGGAGTTTGTATTGTTCCTGAGACCAGAAAGGGAGGATCTCAGCACCCTATCGAAACCGCCGGGACCGCCGAGACCCCCAAGGGATACCATGCTCCAAAA
>NLAU01000669.1:0-51502 GCA_002370875.1 Metschnikowia arizonensis
TACTACTACCACTACTACTACCACTACTACTACCACTACTACTACCACTACTACTACCACTACTACTACCACTACTACTACAGTACATCGCTATCGGTGGTGGGCAATCAGAAGTGGAATTGCCTTAGATCTCAACAAACAGGAAATACTCAGCCACTTGATCACAGCCTATTGTATTCTCACTAAATCAATGGAAAACTGCGGCGAGATATTCAACCGACGCCCAAATTTCCCCGTTTATATATATAAACCCTTGAATTGATCAATTGTGTTGATGAAATGAGTTTAAGATACTGTCAACGCAGTATAATAGCAATTCTATGGGTAGACTGCAAAACGTGAAATGGAATTTCATTCTGTATCTGGTATTTCTATTACTAGATCTATCTCTCTCTATCTATCTCTATCTCTATCTATTGACTTTTGAGATTTTTATGAGTTCGTGATGTATAGCTGTGGGATATTCTGTAGAGGGACTGTATATAGGGCTTCCTCACTCATTACTCACTCACTCTTTACTCTCCCTCCCTCTCCCTCCCTCCATGGCTTTATATCTCAAATCTTACAACATCCTTTCAGCGGGTGCTTGGACTGCTATCCTAGCTAAAGATTTCTACGATAGACTCCCCAATAACTTCTACAATACTCACCATTATAGCCATTTCCCTCACAAACTCTTAACGGAAGTACAGCTTGCTAATGCTGTGGTGGAGATTCTACATTCGGTTTCAGGACTCGTACAATCGCCTCTTTTGTCCCTCATGGTCCAGTTTTTTGCCCGCTTGGTTATTACTGTGGGAATCTCATACTATGTGCCACATTCCCCTGGCAACTATAGTCTTGGCTATTCTATTCTTGTGGTGGCGTGGGCTACAACGGAAATTGTGCGGTATGTATTCTATGCTGCCAAGCAGTTTGGTGCTGTTCCCCTGTGGCTCCTTTGGCTCCGCTACCTGACGTTTTTGGTCATGTACCCTTTGGGCTTGATAAGTGAGCCTTTGGTGGTGTACCAAACATTACCTAGTGTTTCTGGTGCCTATAAGCTATTTCTATCCATTGGCATGTTTTTTTACATTCCTGGATTTTGCTTTCTCTATTCCTACATGCTTCTGCAAAGGAGGAGATATTTGAAGCCGAAGGAGTAGTGATTGACTACTGATATACTGGTCATTGACTAGAGACTACCTCATCAATTTAAAGCATTGTTGCTTGCTCTATGCCAAGCTTATATTAAACAAGACTGATTTGTTTCTAGGAACAACTTGGTATAAGGCCAAGTACTTGTTGATGATACTGACTAATCTATTGACTTCTGAGACCATTAGATCCAGACTGCTGGTGCTGAGTTCACACTACTGTTGGAGTCTTGAATGAACCTGTTTTATCCCAATTCCAAGAACTCCAAGAACACTAATACCAGAGATGTGACAGGACTGATTCTGATGACTGATACGAGGATATTCTGATAGACATAGTCCCATAGACAGTACATGGATATTACCTTACATCTTAACTCATGCAATAACTATCAGTACTGAGGAATGAGACGCCAGATACTGGCCACACTGGAGTTGACACTGCCTGTCAGCCATCAACAGTAGAAGTCTGAGACAACATTGATTGACTAATCTTATTTATTCTCCGCCTCTTGATTCAATCCCCACTTCTCAATCTCGACTTCTTATACCCTCGATCCACAGCAACATACTATCCATATAATCTAAAATAGTATCGGACTGCACAAACTCGTATGTCTCCTCTACACCCGTCTTGGGCGCTGCAAACATCGCCTTCAAGGTAAATGACCCCGGAGGCTTTTTCTGTAGCTTCTTCTCATGGGTCTTAAAGACAATTTGAAGCCGTGACCGCACCACTAACGGATCATGCTGTTGACAGAGCCTCATGAGTGTGTATGTGGTCAAGTAGTCAGGCATATAGCAATACCAGCGGAGGTTGTAGCTGATGAGCTTGACAAGAGAGAGCAAAATATTGTCCATACTAAAGTGGCCAGTTAGGAGAGATGCTCGGAAGGCCTCGTACACTTTAGGTGACATTTTCTGGATGAGGAGTTTATTGGAAAAGTTGCGGCCCTCATATGGCTCACAGAATGGGTCGATGGGAGACGCGTCACTGCCAAACTCGTTATAGATCTCCAACATCTTGAGAGTTCCAAAATAGTCGAATCCGCCATGCGCAGAAACGCCCATGACACTGGTAACAATGGACGAGATACTATCCTTCAAATTGAACTTGCACGACCAGCCAAGAAGCCCTATCATTTGCCAAGAAAGAGCGCTTCTATTTTGGTCTTCACTTGTAGTTTGAATAAGGACACGAAGGTCTTCGAATATGACAAGGAGAAGCAGTTGAAGCCAAGGTTTGCATAATACCGATGAGTTATTGAACACCACAAACTCTTTATTTTGGCGGCCATTGTGAGTATTTTGATCATTCTCCTTACTCCCGGGATTCTTTGTATTCTCTGGATTCTCCCCAATCTCTGGATTCTCTGGATTCTCTAGATTCTCTGGATTCTCTGGATTCTCTGGATTCTCCCCTTTGAAATTCAAAAATGCTTTGTTCTTAACATACACCAATTCATCCCAGCCAATGAGAGCTATTATCGAAGTTACCAAATCATAGGTTCTTCCCCACGTGGACCGTGAGTCAAAATCAATAATCGAACACCATGGATTGGCCGCCGATTGAGCTGCAAGAAGAAGCTTGGTACATGTGGGACTGGATATCTTTAAAATATTCAGATGCACCGTTGATAATTCAATTGGTGTTGCCATAGAAAGTGGAGACCGGTGAAAAGGGCCAACAATAGGATACCTCAAATGGGGATTGTAATGGAACGAGTCGTACCATATTTTGTGGATGGATCCAACATCCTTTTTTAACGCCTCTTTTGATCCGTCCTTTCTTGAATCCCTTGAGCCCTCCTTTTTTGTATCCCTTAACCCCTTTCTTAAACTAATGCTTGACGTATTATCAGACAGCAGCCTTTCACTGTATATCTTTGGAGGAGGAAAAAACGACTCAAAGGTCCTCAAATCCATGATCTTGCCCTTTACAGACTGCTCCATAAATCCCATGGCAAAACTGTCGTAGATTCCATCCACATGATCTGCATCCGATAAGTCTTTTTTAGCAAATACAATTGGAAACAGGTTAATGGCTTGTATGGCCTGCACATAGTTCCCCTCCATCACGTAGCATAGGGCCAAGTAGTACCAGGCATCGTAGTCTAGCGGGAGAAGCAGCACGGCACGTGACGCAACTATCCGGGCAGCAGAATAGGCCTTTTTGCCAATGAGAAATCTTGTCTGCTCGAGGAGGAGAAGTGGGGTCTGACCCAAGTTGTCATGTTCAGACACGTGACCACTAATAATGTTGAGGAAGCGGGCCTCGTGGTTGCGTCCCAAGTCCGCCTTCAATACACGGCACACGGCCACATCAAACTCGGAGCCGAATTGCTGTGTAATGGCATCAGCAGTTTTGGCCGCAACCTTACCGCTTTCGTCCAAGGCCACGAGCCGCACCAATGTGTCCACCAAAAAGTTACGATACTTTGCCGTTTTGACAAAGTCCGCGCCTGCATATGTGTTTGAGCCATATGCCTGACGTGTACCTAAAACATGGCCTTTTGGTAGCAAGCCCACCACGTTGGAGATGGCCCGCCTGAGAAGTGTATGCAGTAGCACCATATCATCCAAGAGGACCGTACCACACACACGGCGGGACGCGTCGTCCGTGGCCACAAAGAGGCGCACAAGCGACAGAACAGCCAATTCGGTCCAGAATTGGGGCAGGATTTCCTGCACGGA
Organism: Metschnikowia arizonensis; assembly: GCA_002370875.1. Classification (NCBI taxonomy): domain Eukaryota; kingdom Fungi; phylum Ascomycota; class Pichiomycetes; order Serinales; family Metschnikowiaceae; genus Metschnikowia; species Metschnikowia arizonensis. The sequence continues at coordinate 3,831 of NLAU01000669.1, forward strand.
CGCCTGGGTGTATGAGTACAGCTTTTTCAGAGAAAATGAAAACACCACATATGACGAGTCCAAAAACACGGCTCCAGTGCGGCTTTTGACCACAGCAAACCGGGCACGAAGCTCGCTTCGAGCAAACGCATTATAAGCGCACACTGTGACAATGGTCTGCTTTCGGCCTCGGATATCAGCCATGTCGGAAATATTGCCTTTTTCGTACAGCCTCCTACCGGTGAAAGACTCTGATCTTTTTAAACCATTCGGAGGAATAATTTCAGATGCTCGGCCAGAATGTAGAGAATTGTCGGCAGTTATCGGGCCCTTTTCCGAGAGTTCTGTGGCACCTTTTGGCGAATTCGGAGCGAAATCGCTAGACCAGCGACTTTTAGAATGCATTTCCACGTTTTCTGCCGTATAACCGGCGCCAACGACCAGAAGCACATAGCACTCCAAAGCTGCCGCTCTCTGAGTATAATCTATACCATTACAGAAATGAAAGTAACCCGCCTGGTTTTCGTCCTCTTTTGCCGCCAGCAGCCCAGTATGGACGGAAAAAGACGCACCAAGAAAGTGACTGGACTTTTCACCATCTGACAGAGTCCGGTGTATAAGGTCAGCGGGACCAATGGCAGGAGTGGCAGCGGAATTAAGGGCCGATAAGCGCTGGCCAAAAGTGGTTCCAAAAGAATGTTCACGAATCCACGGCACAGTACGATGAGAAGCGCCTCCAGGTAGCATATAACGCAGAGTAGTATATAGGAAAGATGGAGGAGCGACATTTGGCGCTGTGCACGTGACTCTGGACGTGATCATATGCGATCACGTGACAGCCGCTAAACGGGGAAAAATTTTAAGTGACTATTCTTTGTTATTTTCATTATTTAATCAATTATCTTAATTTTAACTCTATACCTAAAAGATTGTGTATCTATATATTGTGTTCAGTGGCTAGTTCCTAAGGAATGTGTACGGGTTACTTATATAGGCCAAAAAGGGACCTGTATATAACAATACTAAGCAATGAGACTGCACAGTGTGCTATCTCTACCAGATGGCGATTATTTAAACGCGACACTAGCTATTTGTGGAAGAAAGACGACATATGAAGTCGTAACAACGGCTTCCCCATTGACTTCTCTTTATAAAGGCCCAGTCTTAAGCGGCGAGGCTCCTTTTTATAGACTTTCCAATGAGCTCTGTGCAGGAGCCTTCTCTCCCATATACATGACTAGATAACCAGTTCTCCTGGACCCTATTCGAGAAATGTCATTAAAGAACTCGAGTCTATAGGTATCTGCAGGAATGTGAAGGAATGTTCATGAATATTGACAGACTATTGCATTTGAAAAGTCAACCAAAAGTCATAGCTACTGTACCCGAAGGATTTGATGGGGTTCTACAGTATATGAATCAATTTTAAGCTATTATACCGTGATAACTACATTGAAGACACTTAGGGACATCTACGAGCTGCAAAGAAACTTCGAAGAAACTTTAATATTGGATAATTTCATAAAGGCTATTCATAAAGCATATTCAGATACTAGCTTTGCTCCTCAAGCACTAGATCAAAGTCGTCTTATAAACATGATAATGAAGATTAAACAATTCTGCCATACTATACTGGACTAGACAGTGCTACACTGTACAGTGAACATTAGCTGGTGTACAGTCATAGGACTCTGATTAAGCCATTGTTACCTTTTTAAAATGCCTGTTTCCTCCGCTTGAGAATCCAACCAATATATACAGACAAGAAAATACTTACAGCATTAACAAAAGACCTTAACTAATAACAGCCATATCAGACCTACTCTTATATCATTAATTACTGATACTAGTGATAGGTAGCTCATACTTTCAGGTATTTACTTGTATTTGAGGAACCTAAAATCTCTTTGTTACTTAGTAACTGAGATTAATAAGATATACTAGTTTTTCACACAGTGCCAAAGTGATATTGATTCTTCCTCCCAAATTGTCAGCAGTGATGGTGATCAAAGGCTTCAAAAAGGAAGAACAGACCATATTCTATCAAATATGAACCGAGTGCAACAGATGGGTTCGCTCGGTCCAGAACCTCTCACGGGGTTGTGCTGGTTCCAGATGCTAAGATCACATTGCTGGGGCTTTTAGGCTAGTCAATCTAATAATACATTTGGCGGGAACTTTTCTGGGTGAGGAAATAGTGGGATTCTATTTTAGTTTGGGGGAGCCTTGGTGATTTGGAGTAAAGGGTTTTGCTATGGTTACTATATTTACCTATTATTAGTATATTTACTATAGCTTACTATATGTGATAGATTCTTTGATGCGTTGGTACTTTTGTAACTTTGTTTATTCGTTGATGGGTTCCCAATTACTGGGCATCCGGGGCATATAGACTTGGGGTATGTAGGTTTTACCCCGTGAAACCACTCGCGTGAGAGTACGGAATGGCTGAATTGCCGCTGCACTCCTACTTGTTAGTGTCAAAGACAATTCCTGTGAGAGTAGGGGATAATTGGATTGCCGTTGCCTTCAGCTTTGTCAGGGTCTATGGCATTTCCGTCTGATGGCATGGGTAGTGTGGTACCCATTTATATATATTATTTTATAAATTATTATTGTTAGATTCTTTATAATTGTTCAGTATTTTCAAACCTCTGTTTATTCGTTGATGGATGGTCTGAAAGAGCCATCCTTGATTTTTGTGTAGGAAAGGCAAAAACAGCCGTCCTCCAATAGGATAGGATGAAAAGTCATTATTGCGTTTAGGCGCGGTGCCCTCAGCACACCGTACATGGGAGGTATTTCACCGATGGCCTGAGACGGGATGTGACATTATAATATATTATTATTATTATTATTATTATTTATTATTATTATTATTATTATTTATTATTATTATTATTATTATTATTTTTATTTATTATTTATTATTATTATTTTTATTTATTATTATTATTATTATTTTTATTTATTATTATTATTATTATTTTTATTTATTATTATTATTTTTATTTATTATTTTTATTTATTATTATTATTATTATTTTTATTTATTATTATTATTATTATTATTATTATTATTATTATTATTTTTATTTATTATTATTATTTTTATTTTATTATTTTTATTTATTATTATTATTATTATTTTTATTTTATTATTTTTATTTATTATTATTATTTTATTACTTAGTAGTTTGTGTGTGCGTGCTACTACTCCCTCAATTAAACCATTTTACAGATACTCATTTTAGTGCGTGGGCCGTAACTACCAAGAAAAACTGCGAATGATACTATGATACTACTGGTTACTACTGGATACTGTGAATGATAGTGCGAATGGGTACGGGTGCGAGCGCTCCAGTAAGACAGGTCAAGTGTAGTCGCGACCGACCGAGGCACGAAAAAGACTATGAAGAGTATCAAATATATGAATAAGCAGAAGTTTACATATTGGTAGTGAGGTAGGAGAGGGTGAGTGAGAACTACTACTCTACTCTACTCTACTACTCTACTCTACTCTACTCTACTACTCTACTCTACTCTACCACTCTACTCTACTACTCTACTCTACTCTACTACTCTACTCTACTCTACTACTCTACTCTACTACTACTACTCTACTCTACTCTACTACTCTACTCTACTACTACTACTCATAGTCATACTAATACTAAAGGCTAACTCAGGCAAAACCTAAGTAGTTTAAGTAGTCTATAAAGTACAAGTAGTATAAATAATTTCTAGTCTCTAGTCTTAGTCAGTAGTAAAGTAGTCTCTAGTCTATGTTGTACTTTGAAGAAGTAAAATATCAACTACAAGAACAAGAACTACTACTCTAGAACTACAAAAAGAAGAAGAAGAACAAGAGGAACACAATAACTACTACTATTAGTACTCTGAAGAAGTACAGGCCAAAACAAGAAGAGCTACTACTCTATTATTACATTATTATTAGATTTTTTGATTGTAACTCTGTTTATTCGTTGATCATCCACTATTTGGTATCAGGTTTATAGACTTTTGGGGCTTGGGTATAAACCATATTGCCAGGTCGTATATCCGGTGGTAGGGAATGGATCGATTGCTTTCCAGTTGTTTTGCAATCCACGTGTGATCTCCCATAAGTAGTGCGAAGCCCAAATTAATTTATTATTATTAATTATTATTATTATTTAGTACTGTAGTGCGTACTCAACTCCCTCAATAAATCATCATTTTCAAGTACACATTTATAAAGCGTGGCCGGTAACAGGCCCAGAGAAAGTGCGTGTAGACTGCGTGTAGACTGCGATGGTTGAGCGCGACTAGTTACTGCGAATGCGTTGACAGCGAGCGCTCTAGAAGACCGCAGGCCAAGGGAATTGCGACTGACCATGGGGGAGGGCTAGAACCGACTCAACAATCTAATACTACTAGAAGAGGAACTAGTACTACCACTGATACTCTGAAGAAGTAAAAGAAAAGAACTAGTACTACTAGTACTACTACTCTACTAGTACTACTCTACTACTACTCTACTAGTACTACTCTACTACTACTCTACTAGTACTACTCTACTACTACTCTACTAGTACTACTACTCTACTAGTACTACTAACTCTACTAGTACTACTACTCTACTAGTACTACTACTACTACCCTACTACTACCCTACTACTACCCTACTACTACCCTACTACTACTCTACTACTACTCTACTACTACTACTACTACTCTACTACTACTACTACCCTACTACTACTCTACTACTACCCTACTACTACTCTACTACTACCCTACTACTACTCTACTACTACCCTACTACTACTCTACTACTACCCTACTACTACTCTACTACTACCCTACTACTACTCTACTACTACCCTACTACTACTCTACTACTACCCTACTACTACTCTACTACTACCCTACTACTACTCTACTACTACCCTACTACTACTCTACTACTACCCTACTACTACTCTACTACTACCCTACTACTACTCTACTACTACCCTACTACTACTCTACTACTACCCTACTACTACTCTACTACTACCCTACTACTACTCTACTACTACCCTACTACTACTCTACTACTACCCTACTACTACTCTACTACTACCCTACTACTACTCTACTACTACCCTACTACTACTCTACTACTACCCTACTACTACTCTACTACTACCCTACTACTACTCTACTACTACCCTACTACTACTCTACTACTACCCTACTACTACTCTACTACTACCCTACTACTACTCTACTACTACCCTACTACTACTCTACTACTACCCTACTACTACTCTACTACTACCCTACTACTACTCTACTACTACCCTACTACTACTCTACTACTACCCTACTACTACTCTACTACTACCCTACTACTACTCTACTACTACCCTACTACTACTCTACTACTACCCTACTACTACTCTACTACTACCCTACTACTACTCTACTACTACCCTACTACTACTCTACTACTACCCTACTACTACTCTACTATTATTATTATTAATTTAATAGTGAGTGCTACTCCCTAAGTCCCAACTCCCTACATCACCATTTTACAGATACTCATTTTAGTGCGTGGGCGCGGTAACTGCCAAGAGTGCGTGTAGAACTGCGAAGCTGCGAAACTGCGACTAGAAGAGACCAGGCCAAGTGTAGTCGCGAGCAACTGACCATGGGGATACGCTAGAATAGTGACAATGTACGGATGTATCAATATACAAAAGTACTGTGAGTAAGTCAATGTACGTATTTGTCTGAAGAAGAACTACTAGAGAGACGTTGACTACTACTACTGGCTAAATATGCTGAACTATGGTCAAATGGTACTAGTGTGTGTACTTTGTGGTTTGACTGACACTATACTACTATTATTATTTAGTAGTGAGTATAGAAAACTGCGAATTTCTGCGAATTTCTGCGAGCGCTGTAGAAGACGCAGCAAGGTTGAGTCGCGGCGACCGACTGACTAGTCTGAAGAAGAACTACTATTACTAGTATTTTATTATTATTATTATTATTATTATTATTATTATTATTATTAGTAGTATTTTATTAATTTTTAGTAGTGTGAGGTCTGCGTACTCAATAAATCACCATTTTACAGATACTCATTTTAGTGCGTGGTCGTGAGTTGTTGCGCAGTAAGCCATGCCTGCGGCCGAAGCAGAAGCTTCTCCCTTAACTAGTCTCCTTAAATGAGGAGAAGTAATTAACTCTTAGTTTGACATATATTTTCTATCTGCAGACTACGAATGCTATTGGTCAGTTTTTGGGGAATGTTTTTTTCTACACACGGGGCAAGCCCGCCCTTTATAGACTTCCAGCTGGGCTGTATGCACACGCCACATGGCCATTTCAGTCGCCACATAGCCATTTCAGCATATCCTTATATAACACTGCTCATCCTTGTCTAACAATGGGATAGACTTTTTCCATCAAGACCTTAACTTGTAAAGAGGTAGACGTCCAGTCGCTTGGTACATGGGTGCATCAGGAGGACCAAGTAACGAGGGATTGACATGTTACTATTAAAAATGTTATACATGAATTTTTCTGGTAAATCTTAAAGTTTCTGGTAAATGATAAAGTTTTCTGGGGGTTTGAACTGCACCACATCTTAGCATGTCGTTCCCCATATAATTTCATTACATTATAAGTAGTATGGGGACCTTTTATAATTGAGTGAGGCTTCACCAGTTATTGCATGAAATGTATTTATGTGATATTTCTATTTCTTGTGGCTAATATTGTTTGCGCAGAACCTTTAACCCTTGGTGTTTTTTGCTCATTGGGATGATGAATTTTTACCACTCTATCACTGAGAATTCGACAGTGTGGAGAAAATACGAAATTTAGATTTGGAAAATGGAATATGAATCCGGTGGAGAAAATACGAAATTTAGATTTGGAAAATGGAATATGATTCCGGTGGAGGTGCACTTTCTAAGTGGGATCCTTAAAAGAATCTGTTATGACCAAGTCTAATCAAAACTTATTTCATTGTTGATGGAATTGGGACTGTACAGTAACAAGTTCAATCCCTTTATGATAACTTGATTTTTAACTGATTCATCTATTACTATTTCCTTCATTATTTGAACTTTCGCATAAGCCAGGGATTAGTAATGGGAAACCATCATGTGTTGAACTGTAGCATACTTGTGAGATCAAGATGGAAGACTCAGTTGTTCTAGCCACTGAAAGGCAACTGGTGAATCTGCTATTAGCTATTAGAGTCTTCTGAAGTATACATGTGTAAGAAATATACTTGATTGGTTAGTGCACTACCTGGACATTCCCAAGCTCTAACAACTGCACAACGGCGGATTAAGTAAGCCTAGTAACCAGTATAATATTTTCCCTGCTTTATCTTTACTGGATGTATATATAGAGAAGACACAAATCAGTAATATTTATAGTGACAGCGTAAGCGTACTACTCCATCAACAATACATCACCATTTTACAGTACATTTACACCTAGATTTTAGTGCGTGTGTGTACAAGATTGCGAATGGGTTGATTGGCTAGCACTCAACTTAAGACCCCAGGCTAAGTGTAGTAGCGACCGAGACTTTACTCCTAAGTACTATAATAGCTATAAACTGTATAGTACTAAATATATTAGTTTATAGTGAGTATTCTATAGTGAGTATTCTATAGTGAGTATTCTATAGTGAGTATTCTATAGTGAGTATTCTATAGTGAGTAGTCTATAGTGAGTAGTCCATATGTAGTAGTCTATAGGTACTAAGGAGGAATCCGTTGGAGATTCAGAAAAGACCCCCGGAATTCAGGCTTACACCCGTACACCATGCTACCTCGGTAGAAAATCCTCCCCCAACGCAAACGACCCTTTCTTCAATGTCTGCTGATTGAAAAGCTTATTTTTGAAAAGCTGCAATTCCGGAAATTATCGAGGTTGTTTTTTCTCCAAAAAAATCTTTAACTGCTGTAGTTTTAGAGGTGCTGTAGCTGGTGAAATCCGACCGCGGCCCCAATTCCGGTCCTACCAAAACTTATCTCTTGACAAATACACATTTTTAAGCCATGTTTACATAAAATCTTCATATATTCACGCTGAATTATTCGCCCATACATTAAGTACACTGTGATTGATTGTGGATTCTTGTTGTGCTGTAATTATTTGGTCTTTTTGATGGATTATCGGAGTTTATAGGCTTTAGGAAGAGGGGAAAACCCAGCAGTATCCTGAAACTGGACGATGCTTAATCACTCGACATGACTGCGAAGTGTAGGGTCTCTATAACCGGATGGTCGTGTGCTAATAGTTTTCTCCTGCACATAAGCGCATTCTGCTTTCCAACTGGGTCACTCGGGCTTCTGCTTCTTTTCCTTCTTGATCACTTCCATGACACCATCTTCTAGAAGTGTTGTTTTTTGTCTATCCAAGACCACCCATAATAATTGAAACTATTGGGTATGCCCTAGACTATCTCCCACTCCTTCGCAGACTTTGTTTAACATTAATTGTCTTATTTTAGTTACTGTAACGATTGTTCAGTAATGATTGTCTTGTACCTTCTGAAGTATGGACATTATGTATCTGGCAAATATGGAAGTTTGCACGTGATGTGGTCGGCTCCTCTCTGTCCCTCCTCCTTAGTGTTCCTCCCCTCTCTGTTCTCTGTTCTCTCTGTTCTCTCTGTTCTCTGTTCTCTCTGTTCTCTCTGTTCTCTCTGTTCTCTCTGTTCTCTCTGTTCTCTCTGTTCTCTCTGTTCTCTCTGTTCTCTCTGTTCTCTCTGTTCTCTCTGTTCTCTCTGTTCTCTCTGTTCTCTCTGTTCTCTCTGTTCTCTCTGTTCTCTCTGTTCTCTCTGTTCTCTCTGTTCTCTCTGTTCTCTCTGTTCTCTCTGTTCTCTCTGTTCTCTCTGTTCTCTCTGTTCTCTCTGTTCTCTCTGTTCTCTCTGTTCTCTCTGTTCTCTCTGTTCTCTCTGTTCTCTCTGTTCTCTCTGTTCTCTCTGTTCTCTCTGTTCTCTCTGTTCTCTCTGTTCTCTCTGTTCTCTCTGTTCTCTCTGTTCTCTCTGTTCTCTCTGTTCTCTCTGTTCTCTCTGTTCTCTCTGTTCTCTCTGTTCTCTCTGTTCTCTCTGTTCTCTCTGTTCTCTCTGTTCTCTCTGTTCTCTCTGTTCTCTCTGTTCTCTCTGTTCTCTCTGTTCTCTCTGTTCTCTCTGTTCTCTCTGTTCTCTCTGTTCTCTCTGTTCTCTCTGTTCTCTCTGTTCTCTCTGTTCTCTCTGTTCTCTCTGTTCTCTCTGTTCTCTCTGTTCTCTCTGTTCTCTCTGTTCTCTCTGTTCTCTCTGTTCTCTCTGTTCTCTCTGTTCTCTCTGTTCTCTCTGTTCTCTCTGTTCTCTCTGTTCTCTCTGTTCTCTCTGTTCTCTCTGTTCTCTCTGTTCTCTCTGTTCTCTCTGTTCTCTCTGTTCTCTTTGTTCTCTCTCCCCTCTCTCTCCCTTCTCCCTCCCCTCTCCCCTCTCCCTCCCCCTCTATACTCCGCTGCCTCATTATCTCCTTCAAATCGTCCACAACTTTCCATATCGGCAAGTCCTGTGTAAAGTCAATCGCATGCTGCCCTTGCATTTCATGGTAAGCTTGGCGTAACTCCAAAGCTGCAACACAGTTTTCAAGCCGTGTCGTCAAGTGGTTGAATAATGTAACTAGGTCGTGTTCTTGCACATTCTTCTTCACTGTTGTCTGGGACATATCGACGCTGGGCCGCTGAAATGTATCTTCATTCAAAGTAAATCCAGCATTCAACGCTGAGCAAATGTTCTCCAACCGGAGAGAAACTGCCCGGAGGTTGAAGATCAGCTCCACTGGAAGCGCCCCCACTATGCGGCCCAGGTACTCGTCGTGCTGCGAGAGTCGCTTCATGAAAATCTCGTAGCGAATGGCCAAGTTGGAAGGAAACGCAAGCACAATGTTCTCCGGGATCTCCAAGCCCTTTAGTTTCCTCTCGCCTAACTCAAAGTACTCGCATCCAATCTCCTCCAACGCCCGGATCTCGTTGCCAATAATCTCTCGTGCCCCGGCGTTGCCCTCAAACCCGGCCTGTGCACTCATTGCACCGGACTCGAACTGCTCGTGGAGAAAGTACAACTGCTCCATTTCATGGAGGAAGTCTTTACTGACGGCAATCTGGCCTCCGTCGGCACTGGACTCAATTCTGGACGCCCGGTTTACCATCGGACCAAAGTAGTCCATTCGCCTCGTCACCATATCTGGTTCACACACCGGAGAGCCCCAGTGTATGCCCATTCTCACCGATAAACCTCGGAACAAGATTTTGCCCGCACTGTCTGTGACTTCACAGCACTCGTTGGTCTCGAGGATCTGCCTGGGCCAGTCCTCGGTCAAGAGTTGGTTTTGCACGTTGAAACACCACAAAAGCGCTGACGTGGGCGTGGGGAACGATACCATGAACGAGTCTCCCTCGGTCTTGACCTCGTAGCCTCCCACTATGCGCAACTGTCTTCTCATGATGGTATTATGCAACTTGATGGCGGATCTCATGGCCACAGGGTACGTGTCCCACAAAAGCGTGGAATTTTTGATATCCGTAAACACCAACGCCAACTCGCCTACGGGAGGGTCTATTTCGTCATTGAGCCGCCTTAACGCCGAGTCGCCAACCTGCGCCCCGCGGTCCCGCCGCTTGCGACCCTGGAACCCGCCATTATCCTTGCCCAAGTTCATATACGACGAAAGCGCCTTCTGGCTCTTTTTCTCGTTGCCAATGGACACCACCGTCACCGACATCTTGTCTGAGGCGCCGTAGAATAGCGCATGGTCTCTCAATTTCTCCGCAGCCACCATGGGGTCATCCTGCTCCTGTCTTGCAATATCCACGGCCAAATCGTAGGTCAAGTAGTCCCAAAGAACACGAGACGCCAAAATAATCACCACGTCACCGCCAGCGGTGTCGTAGATGGAAATAGACGGGCCACTGTGCGTGTGGGGCACATAATTGAAGAATCCAGCGCCTCGAGAAACGTGTAACACACCGTCCAACGCTCCATCACCGGAAACATAGCCCCCAGAGGCACGGATGCGTTCGAATTCCTTGCGCAGAGTGGGGTCGTGCTTCGTGGTAAGGAGCTTGTAGTCGGTATTGTTTCGGGAAATCACTGCCTCGATGTCTCCAACGTTGGCCGAGTAGATTATTCCGGCCTTGATGTAGAGTACACAAACACAGCTTCCCTTGACGGCATCTTCGGCCAATTTCAAATTGTTTAAATCGGGAAACTGCGTTACGGGTGTAAAGAATCCCAGTTTCTTGTTTGCAAGCACTGAATTGATATGGTTGTTGAGCCCCAAAAATGACCGTCTTAAGGCATCGGGAATTTGCTCGTCGCTGGAGATTTTGTCCAACTCGGCAGTAAACAATGGCACGATCAACTGCTTGGCCAAATACGAAATAAGATGTCCGCCAGGCGAAGCATTGGTGGCGCCGATCCCGTCGCATGACAAAATCAACATTTCGTCATCGTTTCCACGAAACTTTTGGATGAACGCGTCACGGAAGGCAATCGTCTCGTGGTTAGCCATGAAATCAGCGATTCCGTATCCCACATTCTCCAGCTCCGAGGATGTAGTGCGAGCCCGCACATCCACTGTCAGATCCGGGATGTTAGGCGACGTCAAGGTCACGTCCATCAATCCAATTGCCCGCAAGTCCTTCAACACCAAGAGATTGTCGTAGGTCTCTTCGGTCTCGCTATTCTGAACGTAACTCTGCTTGATTTCAAAGCGCTTGTTGCCGGAGAAGTTCAAGTAGCGCAAGCGCTTGTTGTAGGCCCAGTTCCAGTCATAGGGCCAGTTTGCTATGTTGTAGCGTAGGAGATTGGAACCCACGTCGAGGTGCGTCAAGAGCTGGCACTTGCTCAACTCAGGCGGAAGCGTTGGGAACTTGTTGTTGTTCAAATAAAGCCACCTCAACTCTGTCAAGTTCTCCAAGTCCTCAGACGGAAGACGGGTAAGCGAGTTTCCCGACAAGAAGAGCTCCGACAACCGAGTCAAGCGAGCAAGGGCGCCCTCTGGGATCTCCGTGATATCGTTGTAGGAGAGATTCAAGATCCTCAAGTTGGAGAAAAGTGCAATGGACTCAAACGACTCGTCCGTAAGACTGTTATCTGCAGCACTCAACGACACCAAACTGTCCCGAAGGCACGTGGGGCCCGGGCTTTCCGTCAGGTTTGTTTCGTGGTTTTCCATATTGAAGTTGGCTGTGGATGACATCTTTTTTGCTACGGCAAAAGTCGGTTTAGGGAACTGGCTTAGGATGTTTGACGAGATATTCAAGTATGTCAAATTCTTCAAGTTCCAAATCTCCGTCGGTAAAACGCTGATGTTGTTAGAATGCAAATTTAAGTATTGCAACGAGACAAGTTGGCCGATGGACGTGGGAATGTTTTGGATATTGTTGCTGAAAAGAGACAAGTGCGTCAATCTGGGTAAGTTGCCCATTTCATCCGGGAGCGTGACCAAGTGGTTTTTGTCCAAAACCAACTTCTCAATGTGGGGAATCTTGCCAATGAACTCAGCCGGTAAAGCAGTGATCTTGGCCTTGGATAGATCAAGCACCGTGAGCATGTGGAGCATGACCTCGAACTCCAACGACGTTATGGGATTTCTGTCGAAATGCAAAAGACGCAACTTCTCCATTTTGTCGCTGAAGCTGGAAATAGCGTTCTTGGACGCATAAAACACCTCCAAATTCGGAAGTGACCCGAGCACGTCAATATTGGAGATCTGGTTGTATCGAATATCTAACCTCTTTAAATGCGACAACTTGCTCATGCCCTTGGGAAGCGCCTGGCTGAGCTTGTTGGTACAGAAATTCAACTTGGTCAACTTGTGGAGTTTTCCTATAGAGTCCGGGATAATGGCCAAGTCGTTATATGAAAGATCCAAATCCTGCAAATTTGTAAGCTCGTTGATGCACTCGGGATAAACCTGGAAGTAGTTTGAAGACAAGTTCAACGTGGTGAGCATCTTCAACTTCTCAAAGCTCTTGGGCAAAAAGTAGATCTGGTTGGAGTTGAGCTGAAGATTCTCCAATTTCTTGAGGTGGCTTAGACGGGCGGGGATTTCGTCCAAGAAGTTTTGGTCGACCAGTAAATGCCTGAGCTCGGAGGCTTCCAAGAAGTTGACGGGGAATTTGGACGCACCGTTTCGAGACGACTTGATGCTCCACAAGTTTGTACTTGACTGGATAAAATCCAATGGGATATAGATGGCTGGATTGTCCGACACGTTCAACTTCTCAATTTCGTAGGTGTGCTGATGGAAAATGATGGGGATAGTCTTTAAGTTGCGGCTGGAGATGTCCACATTGACATAGTCCTTGGAAAGTGACGTCTCTTCTTCGAAGGTGATATTTCGTAATGTTGTGTTTTCCACCACAAACTTGCAAATGGATAGAATATCTTCTCGTCCAATCATCCGCATGTTATCGTTGCTAGTGTAGCCACTGAGACTGAGCAAGCCGGTGTGGATCTGGATGGGCTTCTCAAACGGCTCCAACACCTTGACGTTATTTCCCACATACAAAGACAACTGGTAGTTGGAAATGAAGTCCAAAAAGAACTTCTTTTTAATGATTGCAAGGAGCTCTGTGGTGGTGGTGCCAAGAGGACACGCTGTGGTGGTGAAGGTATTGTCTTCTTTGAATATTCTGATGATGTAGTTGGGCCCCGTTTGCTTTCCCAGGTTAGGTTCGTTCATGAAGTTCAGAATGTCGCCATATAAAATGGGCAAAGCTCTTTGGGGGAGCAACAGCAAGTGATCCAGCTTGCGCTTGGGCTTTTTATCAGCTGGAGCGAGCGTTTCACCTGCGGTATGTTCATCGGAAGTAACAGAGTTTCGGGATGAGATTCCAGAAGGATTTATCACCAAAGATTTCTGTGGCTTTAGTTCGGTATCCGATTCGCTCAGCTCTGAAATCACTGGTACGACGTCGTGTGGAGCTTGGGTATCGGTGACATCCCAAGAATCGGGCGCCTTCCAAGCAGAATGCTTTTCGTGGTATTTTGAATGCAAAGGTGACTCTACCGTAGCAGAGTCATCGGGAACTTCCTTGCTTTTCAGGACTGCAGGTGGTTCCTTCAAAATGGACAGTAACTCATCGAAATTCAAGTTTAGATCAAAGAATTTGGAGGAGTTTTCTGAAGCAAGGCGCTTGAGCCTGGGAACAGACACGGACTTGGATTTTCCCAGTATTTCTTGCAGATTCTCATATACTGATTTTGCCAGCATTTCCTGCAGAGCCCCCGTTGGCCCCGAAACAGAATTATGCTTGGAATTCGGCGCAGACAGTCTGTCAGACATTTTGTCAGACATTTTGTCAGAGTCTTCAGATAAACTAGCATTTCTGTGCAGGTCTGCAAAGTGGTGGAGGTGGTGAGAGGTGATTGAAGACAAGCGGAATTTGTGCTTTCCGGAGCTGTTTGAGCTGACACTTCTCCGATTTGACGGAGACGATCCAGGATTTGCAGGAGCTGCAGCCGAGTTAAAATTTCCCGTAGTGGAGTTTGCGGAAGCGGTGTTTCCTGCAGGCGCCCCCGTTTCCGAGCCCAGATCGTCATTCAGGTCAATGGAAGGATCGGACCCCTTGCGGTTGGAATGGATCAACTTTCCAAGCAAACTGCTGCCTTTCTTTTTGAAGCGAGGCCGGATTGGTTGCAGGGAAGGAGGCACATTGGAAAATGAGCCCTTCTTGTGGAAGCCTCTGTAGCCATCATGAGGGACATGCAGAGAGGTCAGGGAGTGGTTGGACAAAAGCGCCAAGTTTGCAAACGACAGTCTTGGTGAGTGATTTTCCGATTGGTTCTGGCCAGGAGCAAAGCGTTTTAAGTGGGATTCGTCGAATTCCTGTGTATTGGGAGAAATTGGGACGGCAGTAGATGAGCTGTGATGAGAAAAAGAAATTGTGGGCAGGTCCTTGGAAACAAAGCTAGAGAAAAACGAAGGAATTGAGGTCTGAGATTGCGAGGTATTTCTTCGAGAGGGAGTATTCTTGAATTGAAAGGAAAGAACGGGATTTTCAAGATCTCTTTCGCTATCATTTTTAGAAGACGTAGAACCTCTTTGTTTTTGGGGGATATTTTTGATGTATTTCTTGTTTTCATTATCAATGGATTTGTCAGTGGACAATTCATGAGATTTGTTAGTGGACTTTGATTGGTCAAGGGATTTGTAACTGGAAGATTCATGAGCTTTGTCACGGGCTTGGTCACGCTTTTGGTCTCTGGTCATAAACTGAACATCTGCCACACCAGAAAAGGACATATTTCTGGAGCCAAGGTAATTCTTGTCTTTCTCTTTATTCATATCCTTAATATCCCTAACGATATCCGTAACCCTATTCCTCTCTCTATCCCTCTCTCTATCCCTCTCTCTATCCCTCTCTCTATCCCTCTCTCTATCCCTCTCTCTATCCCTCTCTCCATCCATCTCTCTATCCCTCCCATTTTCACACTTATCATTCAGACTCAGATCATTTGGACCGGTTTTTGGCCCGGCCCCGAGGCATTTCTCAGAGTTGGTTTCGTCTTCTTTTCTCAAAGCCTCATCATCAACCTGCTTCTGTCCTGCAGAGTACAGCATAATCTGAGGCTTTGACTTGTCTGTGTGAAGAAAACTCATTAGATCCACAGGTGGAGAAGTTGACGCTAGCGGTGCGTTGAATGTTCAATGAAGGTCCCCAGAGTTCTTTTTTTGCGCTCCTGCATGCAGTAAGAGGCACTGGGGACCCTTAGACGCGAGACTAGCACGCGCGACTGGCTAGCCTTGCCTTAAATCATCCACCTATGAAAATATGAAGCATCTGAATTGAATAAATAGAAAGTTTAGAGAATACTTAATGAGATATGTCAGTCTTGTATATAACTGGGTTAAATCTTTTAAAAGACTTATTTTCTTAAATCAACGAAATTATCAACTTGTGTTGGTACGGTGAAGTACTAAACAAAGTATGCAAAGAATTGCCAACGGATGAGGTCCGAGAATGCTATAAGGATAGTAGAGTAGTGAGCAGTCGGGGATGTAAGAGCATGTATGCACCGCGCTACCACATTTTTTCAGAATAGCAGCCAATTCCGCGCACCCCAAGTCTATATAAACCCCCTGGATTCCCCTTTACTTTACAAATCAACATAACTAACTAGGTACACAAAATCTAACAGTATCATACAGAAGTGAAAATAAAGAAACTATACAGAGTTTTATGATTTGATTATGATTATGTCTACATATAAAACTTAAAGTTAAGATTTAAAAAGGTATGTTAGATTAAAAGGGAATAATTTATTATTAGATTCTGGGTTCATTCGTTGATGGGTTCCATTATTGTGAATGCAGGGTTTATATAGAATTTAGGGAGGGGAAGGGGGCAGTCAATATGGCTAGAATGGACTAAGTTATTTCAAGAATCTGACTTTTATATCAGTCGGTCACGTGGAAGGATACTCAGAAATACACCATCTTTATAAGGAAATGTGGACAAGTCAAAAAATAGATGAAAAGATTGCACCATGGTCTCCCACTGCATTACTAGTTTAACTAACGCTCCATCCTGCATAAGAGTTATAGTGTATTGGCTAAAGGGGTGTACTTGATTATAGTATACTCTAGGAGAAATCCTTAAGAGAAATATAGCTTTTATTGACTAGTACTCAGTCAGAGCTATAGAGCTGTGAATATGTCTTTGACGACAGAACTATATGCCGCAAATATAGTTTAGTAGTGAAATTGCCTCTTCCACTTTGGTCCTGGCCCTTATTTACGGGACTGTACGTTCTTAACTCGCCATACACATGAGTAAATTGCTCATTATCTATGTTTTTTTTCTATAAACTAGTCAGTATGCTGTATTATATTCAGTGTGATACCGTTGATTGAAATATCTTTTACGGACAATATTTTATTAAACTATTAGTATTAGCACTGTATTTAAATGTATTTCATGTACTGGTGATAGGTCGTGCGCCAACCATAAATACTGTTTTTCTATAAGTAAGTCTTTGTAGAGTATGTATAAGTAGATTTCAACTTATGACTATGTTTTAGTATATATTGATATACATGGATATGTAAGTTCTACCTTACATGACCAAACAATTTAGACGAGGTGCGAGGTGGGTGAAAACTTTTCACTCATTGGCAACCTGCATATAACCGCAGCTCTGCGTATAACATATCCACGAAGTACCGTGACTCCGTACATCCCAAGTACTCGTTGACACTCCCCTGAATCACGTGACTCAAGTTTCGTGATTCGCCATTGTTTCGCTCCGTAGTGACATTTCTTGTCAAACCCTAGTGTGGCTAGATGCCTGTGGAATGCAGTTGACTGTAGTGGTTTTGTAAGGGCGTCAGCAACATTGTCTTCAGTAGATACGTATTCAACGCTTGCCTCTCCCTTCTTTACCCTGTCCTGTACATGCTTTTCCTTTATGTCCGCATGCTTTCCTTTATGTCCGCATGCTTTCCTTTATGTCCGCATTGCTTATTCTTGCTCTGGATGCTTCCAGTTCCATTGATCGTTAATACCACGCTATTATTGTCTTCTAATATTTTGGGTATTTCCACTGTCTGAATTCCGAACTCTTTAAATAAATTCACTGTCCAGATGATCTCTTTCACTGTGCTTCTTTGATTTCCAAAATATTGGAGTTCCTATGAATCCTGTTCTTCACTTTCGATCTTCTTCGCTGGCGGACGATGCATCACTGAACGCATACAACTTCACTTTGTTATCTGGATAATGTTTCCTCGTAATTTCGATGAACCTCCTGTGTATCCCTTAAGTAGGTTAACATTTTCTTTAATTGCCTAAGGTCTGATTCAGTTGCTTCCTTAGTATATGATCCAAATTTGCTCACGCTGTACGCATGTTCGCCAACCAATTGTATGATCCAAGTAATTCTTGGTAGACTCTTATCAATGTTCCGTCTAATGGTTAATTCTCCTTGTCATGTCTGTAGATATTCATGGAAACGTTTTGTGCCTTATTCGGAATGTATTCCATGAATTTAAGTCCTCAGTAAATGGTTTTTGATGAATTCGAAAGCCGCCATCTATTTCATCTATCAGAAGACCACAAAACTCTTTCACTCACTTGAGACCTTAAATTTGATCTTTGCTTTATTTGTCATGTACTCTTTTTCATAGTCTTCATCGCTTTCTGTTCCGACTACTAAGTCATCCACGTAGAGTACGACAAATATCTTTCTCTTTTCTCTTGTGTTCATTCTTTGTAAAACATCCTCTATCCGACCTTGTTTTCACAACTCCATACGCTTCAAGTTTCTCTGATATTGTTAGGTACCATGCACTTCCAGAGTTCTTTAGTCCGTATAAGGCTTTCTTGAGTTTCCACGTTTTTGTTTGATCGACTCTTTGGATGCCTTTTGGTGATCTCACGTATACTGGTTCGTCTAATGGCAGGTGTAAATATGCAGAACTGACATCAATATGGTTGACTTTCATTCATCAACACTCAAGAATATTCTGATACTCTCAATCAGTACCACAGGTGAGAATTTGTGTATGTTGGCAATATCTTGACAGAATCTTTATAAGTCGTGCCTCTATTGTGCCGTTTCCCTTCTTGTCTGATTCCTCTTCCGTGTAGACCCAGCGGACCCCTATGGGTTTAATTCCTGTTGGTACATCACTTTTCGCGGTTGGTTCGAAAACATCCATGGACTGTAATTTACGTATCTCATCTTCTTCTGCTTGTTTCACCGTTTGTTCTCGTTGTTGTTTGTGAATAGCGTGGGTGCCATCGTGGCCGTTGAAAAATTGTGATTCCTCGGTATGTATTGTTTCGGAAGGTGGATGCGTTTCGGGTGCATCTAGTGCATCATCGTGTGATGTGTCTGTAGTCGAATGTGTAAAGTCGTCGTGCGGCGTATTACCTGAGGGTAACATTGCAAAGGACGTTTGTGTAGGTGTGTCCTGTGACGTAGTGCCTGAGAGTAATGTTGGTACAGACGCATGGTCTTGGGTTTCAACCGGACCGACAAATTGATGGAGTCTGGGTATGCTAGTTGCTCGGCGCAAGTACTCATGGTACACCCTACGCAATACCAGTGTATGGGAACGTTTGTCTAGCAGTCGGATGGCTGTCCTAAGAGGTTTAGCAGTGTTCCTCATATCGTATTGTACTTCGCCGGCAAGATCTTGCACGTGTCTCCTGATTGTCTGGTATTCGTTGTTTAAAGCGTCAATCACTAACCCCGTGTGGGCTTCTATGTTGCCCGTAATGACATGATCAGTACTATGCCATGGACTGGACGTGTCACGATCTTGGCGACTGATCAGTGTCGGTGACATTTTGAGCTTGTTTTTCTCCAAGCCGGTTTCCCGGGGGGTTCCAAACCTAACATATGGTGGTTTGGTATGTCCATACCGGAGTGTGAGTCTCGGTCAATCGCAGCATGAGTCTGCCCTTGTTTTTCTAGTACGGAATTGAGCTCATCAAGTGCGTTCGCTGTTGCAGTCAAACCGGAAGCGACAGCTGGTCTTTTTCACATAAATCCGATTGATATGACTGTTCAGTGAGTTTTAATTGTGTAGCAATTATATCAACTTTCTGGTTGTGTGCTTGATTGGAAAGTAGAAGCAGTGTATTGTTTCGTAGTTCTGATTCCAATAGATTTTGTCCTTGCTGTGCAATATCCTGTTGGGATTTTAAAAATTGTTGGTGATGTTGTTGAAGTCGAGAATTTTGGTGTTGAAGTTGCTCACTTATTCTTTGATCAGTAGAGGTTAGGCGGGCATCTTGTGTTGTGACTCGCTTCTCTGTATTATTCAACTGCGTTGTGTTCTGATCAATATGTTTTTCAAGTTGCGCGATGTCATGTTCGTATTCTTTTAAATAGACGTTCAATGTAGTGACGCCTGATGGTGTTCACGTTGCATGTCTTTGACTTTATCAAGGACCATTTGTAGTTCATCCACACGTTGTATTAGTTTGTCACGGTCGGTCGGGAAATCCTTTAGGAGTTGTTGGATGGCTTGTGCGGATGTTTCGTACGAAACTTGTAGTTCTTCCAATTTGGAGGTTCGGATCTTAAGCTCTTCTATTTGCTGGAGGTAATCAGTGTTTCCTTTCGCGAGTAAGTTGAGATTGTCAATATCGAAACCTGCTTTCTGGAGTAACTGCCCTAGTGATCGGTGTGCGCGTATCTCGTCCGCCATTGCTTTGCTTTCATCATCAGCTGAGATAATAGGTACCTCCAGTTGTGGCTCTTGATTGACCGGGCTTGGAGTGCGTGTGCGTTTTTCCTCAGCAGAAGCGGTCAGCCGTGATGTCTTTAGTGTCACATTAGGGTATTGCTTCGGTATAGGGTTTGTGAGTTTGGGTTGTTTTCTCACTTCTTGTCGTATGCTCTCAGCAGCGTTCTCAGCCAGTCGCATATTGCTGAATTCGTCATTGAAGTTAACGTTGGTCGCTAGTAATATCTTGATGCATTCGCCTGGTGTATGGAAGTTTGTCCAAACCTTGTGAACTGCACTATTCGTGTTGCTGCTTCCTAGGTATATCCCCGGTATGACTAGGTTCTATAATTAGCGATCGCGTAATGATTTTTCGTGCGGTAGTTTCACCAAAACATTACTCCCGAAAACTGGTTTGTGTTTGATAGGGGGAATGTCACCTCCTTTTAGTAAATTGCGGGGTATCCGCCCCTTCGTATTGGAGAAGTGATTGTGGAGGTAAATTGCATGCTGAATGGCATACAATTCAAGTAGTTCCCAAAGAAAGTCATCTTGCGTGGCTTCGGTGAGAATGGAGACCGTATCAAGCCATATGATCCCGTTGGTACGTTCCGCGGTGCCATTTAGCACGGGCGTGTGGGACGGTATATCGTCGCACATTATGTTGAATAACTGTAATAGTTCTTCACTGGTAGGGATCTCAGTTCCATTATCTTTCGTGATGTTTGAAATTTAGGTTGGTATGTGATCTCTTTGTATCCTCCATATAGTATCGGTACATCTCTGTTTAAGGGTTTTCTTGTCTGTTGCATGGCAGTACCAGATATAACCCGAAAATTCGTCGGTTAAGTAAGTGACATATCTGTTATGACTATAATGACTCGTGTCCAAGTGTAAGCGATATAATGGTCGCATTGCTGGGTCGACCGTGTGTCTTTTGTGACTTGAGGCTTTGCCCTTGGTGTTGAAGCACACACGACATGATCGAACAAGTACAGCGTCGGCTGGTGTATATCGAGTGTTAAAAAAAAAGGAGGTTTCATAAGTGACGTGTCGCTTCTTCTGACTTGTGTCCTGATAGACGATGGAGGTAGAAAGGGATGATTCTATCATGTTTGTTTTGAAGAGCCACATAGTTCACGCGTGCCGGTATAGATTTCTCAAGATGATTCGCCGGCACGGCGTTGATATACTTACCACTGGTGTGTT
Source organism: Metschnikowia arizonensis (assembly GCA_002370875.1). NCBI lineage: Eukaryota > Fungi > Ascomycota > Pichiomycetes > Serinales > Metschnikowiaceae > Metschnikowia > Metschnikowia arizonensis. The sequence continues at coordinate 25,259 of NLAU01000669.1, forward strand.
TGGTTTTCACATGGGTAATGTATGGTCGCTTCGATGTGAAGCTATTAGTCTAAGTTTGTTAGATTTGCGATCGGTCACGTAGACGTCGCCGGTGTGAGCGAAGAGCGTATCCTCACCAAAACAGTGAAGTTCATTCATACTTACAGCGTTGATGTTGAGTGTTGGTGCCCAGTAGCATGGTATGTCATGGTTTCCGATTCGGATAATGCCCCGTCCCTCTATTGTATGGCTCTTGCCGCCACTGTCGCTAAGAATGAGATCAAAAGATGGGCTGAAGTTGGAGATGAACGATAAGTCACATGCCACTGTGACATCAGCCCCTGTATCAAGAATGAACTCATGGTGTGTCAGTAGTCGATAGTTGTTCGACAACTTCAAAAATTCCGGTTGAATAACTCAATCATAGATCCAATCAGCGGGGTAGTTCTTACATGCGTTACTGTTCCGGATATGGTCAGTTACGATGTAAGCCCCGTCCCACTTTATTTGTTGCGGTACAGTGCGCATTTTGCTAACCTTGCGGGACGTTTTGTTTGGAATACTTTGTCGTAATCCACCATTGTGTAGGCAGCCATATTGTTTCCGGAGTTATCTTTGTCGAAGATTGGACAGTCCTGTATCTCGTGTCCTTTCTCGAGGCAATTTTCGCATAAACCCAAAAATCGAATTCTCTGTATGGTAAGATTGGCCCAGATTGACAAGATTTTTAACGTCGCTTTGAAGGAAGGTTCCTGGTCGGGTTTACCCGCTGATTGAATCACGTTAATGCCGTGGGTGGTAGCAAGCTCAGAGAAAGGACAAATGTTGGAAAAATCGCTAGCTCCTTTTCGATCCTTTAAAATTTCCAATGTCCGCCGGTACACTGTGTCCGGTACGTGCATGACATGAGCCCCACTCTCCTGGGATTTCTGTGTTGCAATCGTCGGGAAAATTTCCTTTGCAAATCGGGCAATGATACTCTGTGTTGGCTCATTGATGACATCGATTTTTGACTTTTCTAACCAGAAGCTGATCTGCGCATTTGTCTCTTCGGGAAAGAATGAAACAAGTGCTCCTCATTCACTGTCCACCTCTCGATTATATAATTTTTTAAACTTTAAGGCCTGTTCAAGTATGATTGCCAAGGCATAGATCGATATTCCCTTCCATGCCAAGCATAACGATGATAAAATTAAACCGTCCGTCGCTTGGTTGAAAAAATGTTCATTGGAAGATATATCTGAGGCGTCCAAAATACCGCAAATTTCAACCTATGTTTTAGTATCTATTGATATACAGGAATATGTAAATTCTACCTTACAAGACCAAACAATTTAGACGAGGAGCGAGGTGGGTGAAAACTTTTCACCAACTAGCAACCTGCATATATTCACAGGTCTGCGCATAACATATCCACGAAATACCGTGACTCCGTGCATCCTAGGTACTCGTTGACAGGAACTTATTCCCGTTTAGGCAATAAAACATTTTTTGCAACATATGTATGTTTATGCAAATACATCTGTTTGTGAACTTACCCCAATAGGCCATTATTCGTATTTTAAAACTTATAGATATTTTCGCATCTTATAGATATTTTCGCGACTTATATATACTTTTGAGACTTACATATATTTTCGCAAATTATGTATGATTATGCAATTATTCGTATTTTGGAACGGATGCCCATTTAGGCAATTATTCTTATTTTGTAACGTATTCCCGTTTAGGCAATTATATGTGTTTGTGGACATCGACGTGTTTGTGTCAACGAGTACTTGGGATGTACGGAGTCAATGTACTTCGTCTATATGTTAGATGCAGATTTGTAGTTATATGCAGGTTGTTGGTGGGTGAAAAGTTGTCACCTCCCTCGCACCTCGTCTAAATTCTTTGGTCTTGTAAGGTAGAACTTACATATGCCTGTATCAATATATACTAAAACATAGGTTGAAAATTTTGATAAACGCTATACTAAAATATATTTGACAGAAAACCAGCTATCTGCAAGCCAGATTTGTCTGTCACAACTCACACACCACTTTAGAAATTATTGCTACAAGACTTAGTACCATGTTATTAGTCAATAACGTTTAATACTCTGTAGTACTATCAATGTATGCGTTACAATGCATAACTCATTCCCAATCTTGGGGCTTCAGAGGATCTGGTCGCAATACGTCGAATTTCTTGATCGATTTCCATTGAGCTTCATTCCTTTCTTTCAAGGAATCCATGAAGTAAATCACTGGACTCATTTGTTTACTATAAGTTTGTTGAAAACTACTTATGATTGTATTATAAAGGTGATATATTAATTCTTGGATCAAAAGACTCATGTGTGGAAAAGGTACTTTCAGACCTCTCTGAGTCTTTGACTATGAAGCCAAAAAAATTCTTGGGAATGAACTAGATACCTAATCTGTTTTGTATTTAGTACTGACTGACTACTGACTACTCATACAGGTCATTTGCACAACTACTCTATACTCTCTATAGTTCTAGTAGTCCTTCTTAGTACTATGACTATTAGTAGTAGTATAGTAGTAGTTCTTGTAGTTCTTCTTAAAATAGACTATTCACCAATTGACTTAAACTGACTCTTAGATTCATGACAGTTGTTTCAGTATAGTCAGTATTCAGCCTACTCCCATCCGTCAGTCGCGACTATACTTGGGTTAAGTTGAGCGCTCGCCGTCAACCCACGCCATTCGCACCATTGCTCCATTCGCAGTAATATTATAAACTAGCTAATGTTCTGATACCTCACTGAGAGAATAACTACGTTCCTGGAGGGGTGGAACCTTATCAAGGATCCATCCCTCGTAGGGAACGGTCAGCATAGGATTAAAACTGTTTACCTTTTCGTAGAACTCCTTAGAGGAGATCCCTTGAGAGAGTTCTATGAGTGACATTCTGTAACGTAATGTATTCAATATCTAGTCTGTTGTAGAGAAGGTAGAATAGAGGTCCTTAGAGAGAATGAATATAAAATATTCTTTCTTCTCACTTATAGAGGAAGAGGTCGTGCAAGTTCAATAAATAGAGCAAGTGTAAAACAGGGTAATGCGGTTTAGGACAGCAGTCCAGGGAAATGAGGGCTTGAGCCCTAAGGGCATCCCTAATGCAATAGAACCTTAAGTGCAGGGCCCTTAGGTATATATACTGCATATGCACCTCATATCACAACAGCTAAAACTTCATACGGTGACTGAGAGTCATAAGGCACTTCTCAATTATTTATGAGTTCAAGTTATTCAGTGGAAAATTCATGGACAATTCCATTCCCATCTTCCCAAACCAGTCATCCTTGAAAATAAACTTTAACCTAATTTCATACTTCACCATATTTTACATGTATTCATGTAGCAATTAAGCCTCTACCATCATCTCAAACTTAGCACAAATTTCCCCACACTGAAATTAATCCAAACCTAAAGCTACTTACGCAAATGGGCTATACAGAGGTACTACAGAGGCAAGATATTAGTATAATAGAAGGCACTCACACACGAACGCGTTGTATTATTAGGAACCGTTGAATCGGCTTTTCGACCCCGTAGGTTTAAAGATGGTCAACGAATAAGCAGAGTTAAAATTACTAAACCATACCAAAGAATCTAACTACCAGTTCTATTATATACCTAAAGTGTCTCTTACACTAGCTAGTTCTGGTGGGCAGAAAGAGTACTACCCTCAAGGAGGCAGCGATTGCTATGTTGACGAATAATGAGCCGATCTTCTTTGGCTCGGATGTCAGAAAGTACAAACTACATTACGGGAATCTTGGACACCAAAGTATTCTATTCTATTCTATTCTATTCTATTCTATTCTATTCTATTCTATTCTATTCTATTCTATTCTATTCTATTCTATTCTGTAGTGTGCAAAAACTACTAATTAAATGAATGTTTAAGAAGTCAGTGACTAAGTGAGAATTACTCTATAATCAACTATTTAATACTCGCAGCATATGACTGCTCTTTTATATAACAGAGTTTGGTTGACAGCTGTTGTCAGTCTTCGCAGGCTTTAGACTTAGACGAGAAGCTTGTGTCTTCGCAATAAAGTCTCAAATGTTTCGAAAATCCCAGTATACAGGCAACTAATAAAACACCTTTATATTAACTATGATCCATAGACATAGGCATAGATATAGAAGAGCATAGACAAGACTATAGCAGAACAGACGACTAGAAGAGTAGAGTAACCATTTGCAATTTACACGCACTTCTTGACCAGTTCCCGCGCACACGCACTAAAATGGATTCCTATAAAAAGGTGTTTTGGAGTTGAGGGAGTTGGAGTAGTACGTACACACACTCACTCCTCACTTTTAAATAATAATAATAGTAGAGTATTGTACTAATTCATAATACAATATATAACAAATTGGTACTTATATCTATATCTACTACTATCTAGTATAGGGCCTAGTATATCTACTATACTACTATAATGACTATAGAGACTACTGACTGATTGACTGATTGACTGACTGACTCACTGAATCACTGAATCACTGACTTCTCTTCCTTATTGTCCCTTCAGTCTCTTCAAGTCAAAGAATATATGAGACCTCCATAAAAGTATTCAAATATTATTCTTGCCCAGATTGAGAAGTCAGTCTGCCATAAATGTGGACAAATCACAATATCTACAAATACACAAATATGATGATTCACTGAGTGAAATAAATACATCTGCCAGGAAGTGCAAATTGTACTATGAAATGTATTGTCCAAACTGGGAGATATATATGCTTTTCCTGCATACTATCCTCTTGGCTCTAGGTGTACCATATGGAGGGTTTTGAAGTGTACTTCTATTTGACCCTACTGACCTTTCTAATCTTGTCTGTACTGACACTAACCTGTCTACTGTAAATTGTAATACTAAGTACCCCAAAAAATCAACTAACCACAAAGACTTGACGCACAAGTACTACCAGCTCATATCAATGGCCAAGATAAATATGTCAAGTTTCCCAAACTTCAAAATAAAAACATAAAGATATTTGGCTCGAATTTAAAACAATCTCCCGCATAGCCAGTCAGTCTAAAAATTGCGCCACACCGTCGAACTCCAAATCTGCTTGTGGCTTGTGTTTTTGCCGCTATCTTTCACACAAGTAGTATCAGCTCTTTCACTTACGTGAAATAACAACTGATTAATCCTGTAGAGAAGACAACCAACTCCACAAAGAGCTTATAAAAATGCCTTTATGAGAGATTTGGCCATAGCTCATGGTCCATACGTGATAAGTTTCTAGTAGCGGTCGAGGCATCGTGCGCCGAGTCAATCATTTCAATGCCAATGGGAACTTTGACGACGTCCAGGTCTTTCTCGATCACCACTTTTTCGATCAACTTTCTCGATCGCCACTTTCTCGATCACCACACTGTGGGACTTAGACTGATTCCGAGCACTCCAGAACTACGATACAACCTGTGACCACCTACCAGATTATCAGTCATCAGAACTTGCCCGGGTTTTTGGACGTGTTTAATGACTTGCCCGTGGGACTGGAGTTTGAGGATGACCGGATTTTCCACAACTTGAACATCAACGCGTACTTGAAAAAGGCCAACAACCCGGAGTTGTTCCACTCGTTCATCTGTCTGAAGAAAACATCAAGAAGAACGACTTTATTGGCGTCATTAACAGAGGGAAAGACACTGTCTGTTTCCTCAAAATCTGAGTTGTCTTTGGATAAATCTCCGTCACTCCAATAAGAGTTTCAAGAGCCGTCACACATTAATTCTTCCTTTTTGTCAGATTTGAATTAAAGTCTTCAGATCTGCGTCCATGGTGGTATGGAAATGTGTGCAAATCCGCTTGTATGTAGTATCCACCATTCATTTGCTATATCAATCGCTTCTGAATACCCTTTCTTCCTGCTTCCTGAATCAAAGTAGATCTATTCTCTAAGTCTCCAGAAACCCCATCATAACAGAAAACACTCAGTGGCGGATCTAAAAGGAATAGATGAAATCTGGGATATCGAGGGGAATAGATGTTCTTGAATTTCCTCCAAAGAGTTCCCACCTGATATGGATTATTATTGTCTTTCCTTTCAAACGAGATCTACTATAGAATCTCCATTATCAGTCAATAACTCGTATTTTTCCAACAGTGTTTCATAATGTCGATGGATTTGACAATTCCCACAAGTGATCGACAAATCTGATAGAGTCATTTGCAAGACACACTCCCATTTCAAAATAGTCATTTTGAAATGTCTTAGTATTGACCACTTAGTGGAATACAATTATTCACAAAAGGCCGAACTAAACCAGTTTCATTATCATGATCAATCCATATTTTGCGTAAATATGGTATAATAACATGTAAGGAGAGTGGTGTATATCCTTAAGCCCTTTGGATCACTACTTCGTCCCGTAGATTTCCCACAGAAAAATCTATCTTCTTCAAATCAACAAACACTTTCTTCTCCCTGGTTTGCAAGTAGACCCATAAGCATAAAAACGTTACAGGCGTCATGTAGCTTCCCAAAACCCCGGACCACGTAAAATCCCAGTAATTGGTAAAGCCGTTCAAGCACAATATCACCGTCAAATTGACCAGGGCAAAGTAACTCCAGAACTCAAGACCCCATGACGAGCGGAATTTCAAGCGCTCGAGGGAAATGTTCTGCACCACCAATGCTTTACGGAACCGGATATGGGAAACACACAAAAGACACCACATAAGCATGCCGGCCGACGCACAGCAGGTAAGGAGGAGATTGAAGACAGCCTGAACAGAGCTGAAGTGGAGGAAGAGTGCCACGAAGCCAAAGCTGGATGTGAGGAGAATGGCATTTCGGGGCACATTGTGGGCGTCCCTCTGGGCCAAAAACGCCCACGATGTTCCACCATGCGACGAAGCCATGCTCTCCAAATACCGTGAGCCAAAGTAGACGTTAGAGTTTGCGGCGGAGATAATGGCACTGAGGATCACAAAGTTAAAAGCCAGAAGAAGTGCTCCGGAGCTGCAGAACCCAACATTCAACAACGCAATGAGAAAGGGAGACGACACCAAGTTTTTCAAGTCCAGGCCCACGAGCCGCGTGTCATTATAAGGCACCAGCACCGAGAGAAGAAACACTGACATAAGGTAGAACACCACGATACGCACGAAAAGTACCTTTGTGACTTTGGGGATGGTTTTCTCGGGCAGAAGGACGTCACCGGTGGTGATTGCAATGGATTCCACAGACTGGAAGACAAAAGACAGGAAAATGAGACAATTGATAAATGCCACGAGCGTCTGAGATGACAGAAGCCGCTGTCCTAGAAATGACTCGGGCCATTCTTGCCCCCACACGTAGAAAAACTTTTCATCCCATAATAAGGACACAGCAACGGTAACTATCCAGCCCAAAATGGCCAAAACCTTCACCAGAGCCATATAAAACTCCACCCGGCCATAGACGTTGACGGGGAGAAGGTTCAACGCGGTTAAGAGCGCACAGCTGGCCAAGATAACCACGGTCTGATACTCCAGTACCTTCAGGTTCCAAACAGAACAGATGGGAGCAAGAAGCAGTACTTCAAGAGCATACGTCAACCCCCAGCTGAGCCAATAAATGATGCTATTGGACAACCCCATAGGGGTGCTCAAAAAGAGGAATTGGAATTGACAAATCAGCCCATTTGAAGGAAGAAACACTGCCAACTCCGCTGTGACCTCTAGCACAATCACCACCAAGAATGCAACGTAACACATGGAAGCAAGTGCCATTAGGGGACCATTTATGATGAGTTTAGAGATGGAAAAAAAGAGTCCTGTTCCTATAGTACCACCAATTGCCAACATTGAAACTGCTGAAGGCAGTAAATTGTGTGTTTGAATATTAGAGTTTTGAATGATAATTCCGACATTTTCAATTGTGTCAATTCTGTCTCTGTCTCTGTCTCTGTCTCTGTCTCTGTCTCTGTCTCTGTCTCTGTCTCTGTCTCTGTCTCTGTCTCTGTCTCTATCTCTGTCTCTGTCTCTATCAACGTTTTGACCGCTTAGAAGCTTGGTGTTTTCCGTAGAGTTGTATTGCATACTAATGCATTACCTGCAGTTCTGTTTAAATGGTGATAATGTGGAAAAGATAGTGCGACTCAGGCCTGGTAGTACCAAACCCGTACATCTAGATAACGGTTCTGAATGACGCATTATATTCACCCGCCCTCTTTTGAGGCTGCAATTAAACAACCCTGTGTATAATTTTATACGACAACATTGAAGATTATTTAAAGGGGGCTTTCTGCTGAAACAGAGCAAAATGGAATATTTCGGGAAAAAGTGGTTTTAAACAGGGCTTTAAATTTAGGCTGTCTTTTCCAGTATAAGCCCTCAATTGGGAGTTAATTTGTTTTGAATGAGGTGACCAAAGAGTTTAGATTATGTTGTCGGTATATTTGTGATGCCCATATATTTGTGTAATCAGCTGTGTTTAAGGAGTTGGGATTTTTTGGTGATAATTAAGGTGGCTGTAAGTTTATTAGAGGAGAGTCATACGACATATGAACTACGACATGAACTACCGCAACATTTAACAACATTAACTTCTGATGCGACGTGACTTTCAATGTGTGTCGCGCATGACGATCGCAAGGACATCGGCGACATTCGCCGATTAGATTTCTAACGCGCACGATTGGCTGATAAGGATCTATGCAGAACATGCATTTGTGTTAGCGCAGTGCACGTTACAATGTGGGTGAGATAAGGCCCACAAATCTACCCATTTATATGCATCAGATACATAAGCTAAAGCAAAAGACATTTAGCAGTTCTTTGTGACTAAATCAACAAATACGCCAAAGGTCAATGTGCAGTTTTTCTATGGAAAATTTCAGGGTGAGTCCAGACCCGTACTGCAGACAGCCCCGGGTGACGGTCGCGTGAGAAACTTGCAAAGGGCACTCTTCCCAATGTCCAAGCCACCGAAACAGATGGAGAGTTTGGAAACAACTTTCGTGACACTATAACAGACTCAGCGTCTCTAAATAAAGTCTGCCCCCAAAAAAATGCAACGAAAACAAGAACAGCGCAGCTGTCACATGAAAATGTGGAAAGCAGCCCATGTGATTAAGTTATGCTAATGAGAAAAGTCGGGAAAAAAAGAAACTAAAAAGAGAAATCCAAGACGCATACACCAGCCAAAAATAGAAATTCCTACACATGACCAAAAGAAATACAAAATTTCCGAAAGAATCCAAAATATCCAAAAGAATCCAAAATATCCAAAAGAATCCAAAATATCAAAAGAATCCAAAATATCCAAAAGAATCCAAAATATCAAAAGAATCCAAAATATCAAAAGAATCCAAAATATCAAAAGAATCCAAAATATCCAAAATATCCAAAAGAATGACTTTAAGTTTCAGGGTATGAGGCAAATCAAACGAGTCCTTTGAAACTCGCTTGCATATCCATTTTATTCATCCTCATACTGGCATATTCTGAACCTTGCACCAGTCACGGCTAAATGCAAGCCCAAGTCCGAGTCATATCACGTGTCAGCAGAGAAAGTAGCAAACAAGGAAAAAAGTAATAGGAAAGAAGCATTACGAATGAAGTAATAGGAAAGAAGTAATAGTAAAAGAAGCAGCAGGAAACAAATTCTTACCGGCTGTGTCGATTTATGGTGTATGGATGTGTGGTCTGCTCGTATCTGTCAGGATCCGGAAATTGGACAGTTTGTCTGGGTTTATTGATGTGTTTCTTTGCTTTCTGACACGATGTCTGGGTGTCTAACAGAAAACCGGAAACTATACCGGATTTTGAGTGTGTGGTACATTATTGTGAGTCTATCTGATGTCTATCTGATGTTTGGGTGTGTGATGTCTTCATACTGGGAATAATTAACTTAAAAGGTTAATCTCTCCCGGTAAGACAGGTTTCCACAGACCCGAGGTCCAGTTGCGCGCCGAATATTCGCAGAGGTTCGGGTAGCACAGGTGTCCGCTATCACTTCCAATAATATCCTGCCGCTGCAGGCTCTTTTTACCCATTGCAACGGGTGTCCTGTTGCTAATGTCCTGCGCTCCTGCACCATTCTCGCAGTGCACTGCACCCGGGCCCCAATCATGCGCGCCCGCGGCCTTGCTTTCATGCCTTTCCGTCGCCCACTGGCGTTCCTACACTGCATTATCGCACCCCTGGACTATATATATCACCCAGAGCAATTCCTCATGAAAACCACATTTACATTTGAGGTGTGAACCAAAAATAATCAGTTGACTGAGTGTTTAAGAAGTTCTGTATTCATTGAATTGTATTCTTTGAATTTTTGCATTGAATTCTTCTATTTCCTGAATTCTTAAATTTATTTGAATTCTTGATTGATTAATTTGTTTTCGTCTCAACGTCTAGAATGGTTGCGATTACTGAACAGACTGCGATTTTGGCCAAGTATTTGGACTTGGACCAAAGAGGAAAAGTCCTTGCCGAATACGTGTGGATTGACTCCGAAGGAAACCAGAGATCAAAGTGCAAGACCCTCCCCAAAAAGCCATCGTCCATTGAGGACTTGCCTGAGTGGAATTTTGACGGCTCCTCCACTGGCCAGGCCCCAGGCCATGACTCGGATATCTACCTCCGTCCTGTGGCCTATTACCCTGACCCCTTCAGAAAGGGTGACAACATTATCGTGTTGACCGAGTGCTGGAACAATGACGGTACGCCCAACAAGTTCAACCACAGACACGAGTGTGCTAAGCTTATGTCGGCTCACGCAGACGAGGAGGTATGGTTTGGCTTGGAGCAGGAGTACACCTTGTTTGACCAATACGACAATGTGTATGCATGGCCCAAGGGTGGATTCCCTGCTCCTCAAGGCCCTTACTACTGTGGTGTGGGTACCGGTAAGGTCTATGCCAGAGATGTGGTCGAGGCCCACTACAGGGCATGCTTGCACGCCGGAATCAACATTTCCGGAATCAATGCTGAGGTGATGCCTTCTCAGTGGGAGTTCCAAGTTGGCCCTTGTGAAGGTATTGCCATGGGAGATGAATTGTGGATGGCCCGTTTTCTCTTGCAAAGAGTGGCCGAGGAGTTTGGCGTCAAGATCTCGTTTCACCCCAAACCTTTGGCCGGTGATTGGAATGGTGCTGGCTGCCATACCAACGTGTCTACCAAATCTATGAGAGAGGTTGGCGGTATGAAGTACATTGAGGATGCTTTGGGCAAGTTGGCCAAGAGACACAAAGAGCACTTGACCCTTTATGGTTCCGACAATGATATGAGATTGACGGGACGCCACGAGACTGCATCCATGGATGCCTTCTCCTCTGGTGTTGCCAACAGAGGTGCCTCTGTGAGAATCCCCAGATCCGTGGCCAAGGAGGGCTACGGCTACTTCGAAGACAGAAGACCTGCATCCAATATAGATCCTTACTTGGTGACGGGAATCATGGTGGAGACCATTTGTGGGGCTATTCCTGACGCTGACATGTACAAGGAATTTGCGAGAGAGAGCGAGTAAAGAGTCATTACATTCATAGTAAGCATTAGAGCAAAGGTAATTAACATAAAAACGTTTAAAATTTAGTAGTAATAATTTAATAGTAAGTATATTTCATCAATTCAGTCTAAACACGGGTAGAAGTTACACATAAATACAAATGAACTCTTTTAATCATATCTATTCAATTCAATTCCATCGGTTTCTTTTACTTTTATTTCTAGGAGAAAATATTTTATATGCGCTGGTCTCGTATAGTGGTTAGTACAGTTCGTTGTGGCCGAACAAACCCAGGTTCGATTCCTGGGACCAGCATTTTTTCCTTCGCGACAAGCTCTGCGCGTGCATTGCTAATGAAGGCCCCGTAAAGTTATCTTTCGTACTCTTCTTTTTTTAGTTACAATGGTGGCGGAACCCGTACTGGCAACTTTAGACTTTCTACTGTCTTCATATGATATTGCTTCGGACTTTTTGGTATCACAACTGCAGAAACTCCCAAGCACCGACTCCTTGGTGGCTGTTTTCACCTCTCTCCGTGGAGAAAAGGCTCCTCCCACGCAAATCTCTTCCTCTATTATCGACCGCATCCTCCTGAAGATACAGACCCATCGGTTTGAGCTGACATGCATTCTAGCGTCAGGGTTGGCGGCTGCAGGTATATTTTACCGCCGAAAAGAGGTGTTTTTGGCCGCCAAATCACCCCCCAAACGTCGGGCGCGCAAACTCGCAAACGGTGCCCGCTGTGAAGTTTTATTGGTGGTTGGGTCACCCATTGAGCCGTTGACGAGGCTCTTGGCGCTTGATTTCGAGCGCCGGGGCTTCATTGTGTACTTGACCATTCTAGACGAAAAGGATTCCAAGTATGTGCAAAACAACACCATCACAGACGACCTTCATTACTTGGACGTAAGTGGGAGTAGCGATTACCACATGAAGATAGCCAAGTTCAGGGCATTTTTGAAGGAGGAAGTGGTGCCTATTCAGGGAGCGCAAGCGCACAGGCTAAGGCTCGCAGCTGTTGTGTTTCCACCGCAGTTGTACTTTCCGGTGGGGCCACTTGAAAACGTGGGTGCGGTGGCCATGGATAAGATTGTGAGTCGAACCGGAGTATATACAAGGCTCGTCAGCCAAGGCCTCTTAGATTGTGTACGAGACCATGGCAGTAAAGTTGTGGCCATAGTGCCCACTATTGTGAGCACCCTTGGCATGGCTTACCACGGCCCGGAGGCCATGTTTCAGGCGTGTTTGAAACAATTCTATGGTGTTTTGGCCAAAGAGTTGTGGCCACAGGGAATCTCCGTGACGCAGGTGCGAATGGGCAACTTGAATGTGGTATCCAATAATGCGCCGAGAACAAGGGGAATCTGTGAAGCTGAGATTCGTAGTTGGGACCCGGAGATGCAGCACCTCTATGGAGAAGTATTTCTGCGTGCTCAGAGACGGGCTACGCCTGGAAGCATTCCTTTTGCATCTTATAGTCTTCGTGGTTTGCACCATCTTTTGTTTGATTTGATAAGCAAGCCGGGCCGATCTCCTTCATGTGTGTACTATGGTACAGGTGCACGCATTTACGAGTGGATTGCTTCGATACTTCCTATGTGGTTATTAGAGGCACTTCTATGATTTAGATGATACAGAGATCAGAGTCAGTGCAGGCCAGTATGCAGGTTTAGGAAGCCAAGAAGAACCATTCTGGTATATCACTGGCATCCTTGGACAGAATTAGTGCAGGCTTCAGAACATGAGAACATATTTCTAAAAGAACAGCAATGCATTTTACAAAGCCCACTACCCGTTGAGCAGCCTTCATTGAGATGTGACTTCTGGGTAGGTTTGCATGTAAGGCATCAGATGCGTGGTTATCGCACGACTCTTCGCGTATATAAGACCAGCCATGGCGCTCTTTTCGCACACTTTTTCCTTACGTTCTAAGACTAAGGTTTGCTTGCAAAGCTCTCTATGCGGCCTTGTGCCGTGCCCTCTAATGCAATGCTTTGGGGAAAGTCTCCGGCCGCAACAACGGAAACGTTGCAGAGATAATATCTGTACACACTCCGGCGGGGTCTTTGAGGCGCATTTTTTTTGTTTGCGGGCATCTCAGCAGACTCATTTTCATGTTCTTTTTTTCGTTTGGTAAATCTGTGATGGCTTTTGTAGGACCCTTTGTTGGCCAGCTCCTCTGAGCCTTGCTGCTATGCAGTGGTCAATAGCGGGCGTTTACCCGGTGCAGATTTATGGATAAAGAATGTGTCTCTGGGTGAGGTGTACGAATGCGAGAAAACAGCGAACAGGGATCAACGCCGGAGTGTTTCCCTCGGAATTCCACGGAAACCCGGGGATCCTTTCGGCACTGGGATCGAGGATCCTTAACCATAGTCATAGCAAACGACCGATTCGGTTAACACAATGGAGCTCACTCTTGTCTCAGAACGTCCTCTTCAAGCTCGTGCCTTGGGCAACGCACAGTCAAATGTGCCGGGCTTCAACCCCTCCTTCTCCTTCTCCTTCTCTTCCTTTCTATGGGTTCAAGCATTGTTTGAACTTTCTCTTTTTTTTGGCCTGTCTTGCATGGGGTCACGTGATTCAATGATGAAACATCAAGCAAACATAGAGTCAAGCTCTGAGAAATTATCACGGTCTGGAAAGATGGGCGGATATATTTGAGGACGAGATTTGCATTAATTCTGAAGTATCACGTGACTGTTATGATCCTCAAATGCAATCCCCTAGAAAAAGAAAACTGCAAACTCTTAATGGTGGTTTACTAGTAAATTTTCTATGCTTCCGGAGACGTGTGAAGGATAAAATTGTCCACTTGACATTTCAACGGCTACACTACTACACCCCTAGGATTAATATGTTTGGGTATATATTGATCTTTGATATCATCCTTGGTCCATTGGGCCATACCTGTAATTCATACTTTGATATCATCCTAAGTCCATATTCAATCTTGGTTCTATCTATTGACATATTACTGACTACAGATTCACTGACTACATTCAGTATACTACTTACTCAACTAGATCTTATGACCATTCTATTCATACATTGATATCATCCTCCATCCCTTTTTCCCAGTTATGGAAAAACAAAATATTCATTTGAATGACTACATTTATTTCAAAACATTATTTGGAACTATTACTGGGAAGTAATAAACTTGGCTTTTCAAAATATTGGGGTAATGGTAGTGCAAAACTGCAAAACTGCAAAACTTCCGCTCTATAAGAATATCAATATCAAGGATTTCAGCATACGGCTCCACCAAAATAAAATTCCTCGTTGCAAGTATCTTTGAACTTGCCTTTCGAGATGGCCAGTGTAATAAGCTGCTGGTCCTCCTGGTCCTTCCTTTGCATGTGCTCGTGTTTATACCATGACTACTGCAAATTTCATAGGTCAATAAACTACTTCTAATCTTCTAAATACTTTTTCTATACCATATCCACTATACAGTTTTGGCTAGTTCTGGACTTCCCGTACATCCCTTGTTCTTTTCCGATGGTTGGCGCACGACCAAAAAAAATGTGACCTACACTGTACGATCCGAATCGGCAATCAGACTGCTATATTTTTTTTCTATTCTGGCACTCTATCACTGACTACCATACGTAAATATTACTCTTGTTGAGGGATCATTAATGAACATAACTAATTAGGTAGTGGAAGCTCATAAGAATCTAACACTAGTAGATCCACATAAAGTGCTATATTAACGAATGTTTGTGTCATTAGCTCTTTTGAATGCCTATTTTATCACTTCCAAAGTGGAGCTTACCATGTAGCAATTATTAATTTTAAAAATCTTGAATCTTTCAATCTTTCAATCTTTCTTCGTTTCAAAAACACACTGGGAACAGGTTTTGCAAGACTAACAGAATTTAGATGTTTCTTACGTGGTAGATAGATATTGCTATTAGAATCGGCAGAGCCTTAGAGTGTATGTGGAAATATATAGTACATGCCCAAACAGCAGACCCATTCCGCAATGGATCAAGTTTCTAGATCGAGTTTCTCGGGTTTCTCAAGTTTCTAGTTCGACTAGTTCGAGTCTATTACTCAAGTTTCCAGCGGGAAGATAATGCAGTCGAAGCAGTCGTGGCATTCCCAGCCAACTCGGCCATATAAAGAAATAATGTCGTAGCCATGTTGATCCAGTTCCAGAACTGCCAAGGATGCACCACAACCATATTGGACTCAGCGGCACCCGGCCACCATCCCCAAAGCACCAATTCCGAGCCGAGCGCGCCTTTATACAGCAACATTAAATGCGTATACACAGCAATAATTATACATGGGGAGTAAGCATAAATTAAGCGGATGACGGCGGAAGGTGGAGTTCGGATCGAGTGTGCAGTGTCTTTGGCCGCTGCCTTGGGCTCTCGGGTCTGCAGTCTGTCAGACCTTTCCGACGACGAAGATACCTGTCTCAGGCGCATTTGTGGTGTTCTTGGTGGCAGGTATGGAAGACCATGGTATATGGAGGGGATGATCTTGGTGGCAGCGTAGAACACGCCGATTCGGTAGGCCAAGTTTATCAACAACGGTAAAGTCAACTTGTGGAGAGCAGAGATGAAGAAAATCCAGATGGTGGTGAACAGGTGTGGGATATTGGCTGCGAGAATGGGAATGGCCAGGCTAATTTTCTCCAGCACTGGGTTTGGATACTTGCTGATTTCGTTACGGATGTTCAAGGTGGTCTGCGTGAACAAATTAGTGATTGTATCTGTGGCATCCTGGGATAGAATGGGGAAGGTCTCGTAGATGCAGCGCACGATATAGGCAAAGAGGAGCGACGACTCGATCATCGAGCCCTTTCCGGAAACGATACCGTAGAGGCCCAAACCGACAGTCAAGGTGAGAAACGAGCCCAAGAGCAGCGCATTGCCCAATTCCAACGTAAAGGGGTTGATGAAGATGCGGTAGAGGAAGTAGAGGGCACCGGTAATGGTGGCACCGCTTCCAATGAGGCTCACAAACAACCAGCTATCGGACTTATAGAGCGTGAGCCACTGCATGGTTTGCGACACCAGTTGGATCAAGAGGAGCGTGCAGAAGCCCTCGGATATGGTGAAAATCAGCGTCAGGTGCATTAAAAAGTACCTCCAGATAGCCACAAAAGAGGCCCTTACTGATTCGAGGCCCCAGTCGAGCCCACTGGTGTTGGGCGCAAGTGAATCATAGACATTGGTACCAGCCCGTGATTTCTGCGAAAACAGAAGATAAAACATAAGGACGCTGGGGATGAATAGATGCTGTAAATAGTAAACCAATGAGAGCCAGCGGAGAAGCCCATGACGCCGCGATAGAAGCTGTCCCGTGGTTAGTAGGAAGTAGAGCACCAAGATGGTAAGCGAATACGATAGTCCACAGGACACGCCACCGACATCAAACGCCAAGGGGATGGTAAGTACAATGAGGGCAAAGTAGTAGACGGAAAGGATGACTTTCGCCAAGTCCTTGATCCGTTTCATGGGGGAGGGAAGTATTTGGGGGAAAGGGACAGGGGGCAGTGTGGGGGTAGGGACAATGTGGGGAATAGGGACTGTGAGGGCCAGAGGACAGCGTGAGAGCCAGAGGATGGCGCGGGAAAACAGGGGCAGACAAAAGGTGCTTCTGCGTTAGAATATGGTACTATGGTGTAAAAATGTGGTGCTGTGGCGGGAGAAGTGGGGTTACAGGGAGTAGCCTGGGTGGGTTAAGGGTGTTGGAGGGAAGCTTCGAGCGGAGAATTGGTAGGTACACGACCCATGCATAGACGGACCTTGGTGAACAACGTGCTAGATACCTTCGGGTACGGTTTTCATGGTAGCTTATTGTCAGCACCTTTCTCTTTCTAGCATCTTATCCTCCAGAAAATTATTCAATAGTACCGTGTATAGAACGATTTTTGCAACATATGAAGGTGACCACGTAATCACATCCGTACATCTCTGCCACCTGTCGCACGCAGTAGCGTAATGGAATAGTAAGCAGAAACTTTCCAATACACCTGGATCTCCTGTTCCTGAATATAATGATGATAATATAATATAATAATAATATAATATAATAATAATATAATATAATAATATAATATAATAATATAATATAATAATAATATAATATAATAATAATATAATATAGTAATATAATATAATAATAATATAATAATAATATAATTGTTAGATTCTTTGATACGTTGGTACTTTTGTAACTCTGTTTATTCGTTGATGGGTTCAGCCCAAGGAGATGAGACGCAATGTCGCCTCAGCCTCCTATCAAGTTCGAGAACACCGGATAAACCCGGCGTCCGATCTTTCCTGCTTTTCTATATAAGACTCAAGGATTTTTCTTTCTGAAAATCCATCAACGAATAAACAGAGTTTTAAAAGTACTGAACGTAATTAAAGAATCTAATAAAATTGTCTAGTAGCATCAGGACTGGCATACAACACAAAATTAGAAATACAATAGAAAATAAAATTACTAATAAATTACAAATACATTAGAAAAAATTCGATATATTTGCTAGAGTATAATTAGTAAATCTAGGAACAGTTTAGTTGCCTTTCAACTTCAAAGTATGTGCAGGTACTAAATGTATAAGTCTTTTATGTTCTCCTAAGAAAATGTAAAAATAAAGGGAAACTGCGAAGAATGCCAACCTCACCCAATTCAGCTGAACTCTAAAAATTGCTAATAACCTGAAATCACTAACCGTAGTGAAAAACACTCTAAAAACACCTTATAAATATCACCCACATCCCTTCACATACACTTTGTTGTTTAATTGACCATCTTGTTTATGTTCCTGCATATACAATTTCTACGTAGATATATATTTCCCGAAAATGCTCTAAAAAAGGCCTGGGAAGCCGTGATGAGTATTTTAGTACCTTGACGCCGTCAACTACTCGGCGGTATGGCCAGATTCAACTCTTGCCCAAGAAGATCAACACCACGTGACCAACACCACGTGTTCATTCTTCAAATCAAGTGGTCACTTTAGCCCAGAGCCGTTCCATGGCAGACCAGCAAAGGTCACCAAAGTATCAGCACACCCCCGAATTCAACAGAATTTAAAACCAAATTTTCCATTCATCTAAACGAATTTTGGAATCTTATGGGAGGTACGGGTGTAAGTGTAGCGCACATCTCATCGCATCGCACAGCATTCTGAGGGCAGTATATAATGCCCAAGAGAACTCGTCAAGAATCTAGAAGTGCAGGCCACAGAGAGAAGCATGGTCGGCCAAATCAGGGCCGTGGAGAGCTCCGCAAGATCACGCGAACGGCGCGCAGAGACGTAGTAGAGCTGGAGCTACCCGAACCTCCGGAACTGTCGTCGGAAGAGGAAGAAAGCCAACCCAAAACACCAAAATTTGAAGAGGGAAAAATTTATGATGCATTGCTTACGCTTCTCAAGGCCGAGAACTCTCAACAGCCCAAAAAACAGCCCAAAAAAGTGGTTCTGGGAGAAGAAATCTCTCAAAATGATGGTTCCGACTCTGAAAACGACATTGCCGGAGCTAATTTCAACGAAGAACACGGAGAGGATACCGAAAATGATGATGTTACTGATGCTGACGATAATGACGTAGAGGATAATGTCGCAGCAAACATTTATGACACACGATTCAATCAAATCTCAGACAATTTTATTGCAGAAAAAGCCAATGTACTTAAGGAGGGTCAAAGCTGGTCATTCATTGCTCGCAATGAGATCTCCGAGCCTCCCTATAAGGTGAGTGTGCAACAGGCACCGGGGGAGACAGACCCATGCATTGTACACCCGTGCACCTTTGAGAACCTCTACATCTCCAAAAGCCTGCTTAAGGAAAAGGTGAAAAATCACTACATCAAAAAGTACGGTGACACCATGCGGCCGCTTGAGGCAGCTCTTTTGGGCCACATGCAGACGTACCGCGACGTGGGCTTTGCCAGCCAGAGCTACAAGAACACCGCGTACCGGGGCATCTACCACGCACACGTTGTAAGTCACGTGTTCAAGACACGTGACCGGATCTTAAAGAACAACGACAAGCTTCGGGCGTACCAGGAGAAGCTCAAGTCAGGTGAGTTGTCCCGTGGTGCTGAGGAGCCCGAGTTCCGGGACCAGGGCTTCACGCGGCCAAAGGTCCTTATCCTCCTTCCAACCCGGAACGCCGCCTATGAATGTGTGCAGGACTTGATTCAGCTTTCCGGCGCCGAACAGCAAGAAAACCACAAGAAGTTCAAGCAGCAGTTTTTTCAGGACGGTAGCCCACCAGAAACAAAGCCGGAGGACTTCCGTGCCATGTTCAAGGGTAACTCTAACGACTTCTTTGCGATCGGGATCAAATTTACGCGCAAGGCCGTAAAGCTCTACCTGGGGTTCTACAACCTGGACATTTTGGTGGCTTCGCCAATCGGGCTCTCGATGATTTTGGAGGACCCCAATCAGAGCCGCCGACAGACGGATTTCTTGGCTTCTATTGAGATCTTGGCCGTAGACATGGCCAACCAGATAGAAATGCAGAACTGGGATCACGTGACCACGGTACTCAAGTACATCAACAAGGTCCCCAAAGAGTCCCACGGCGCAGATTTCTCCCGCATCCGCATGTATGCAATCAACGACCAGGTGCGTTTGTTACGCCAAACAATCGTGTTTTCCGAGTTCTTGACTCCCAGCATCAACAGTTTGCTTGGCAAGTCGCAGAACATCAGCGGAAAGGTGCGGTTTCGGCCCGAAATCACGACTAAAACGTGTATCATGAACTCAGTCGGGCTCCGGATCAAGCAGGTATTCCAGCGGTTCGAGGCGGCCACACCGCAGGATACCGTGGATGCTCGGTTTCGGTACTTCATCAACTCGCAGTTATCCTCGCTCACCAAGCAGCTGTCGTATGAGGATGGATTGTTAGTGTATATCCCGTCATACTTTGACTATGTTCGGGTCAAGACCCACATGAAGGCACACACCAAGATTAGTTTTGCTTCCATCGACGAGTACCTGAGTGCATCACGTGTGGGTAAGGCCCGCCATGCATTTGCTTCAGGCAAGGCCAAGATGCTCTTATACACCGAGAGAATGCATCACTTCCGGCGGTATGAGATTAGCGGAGTCAAGAATGTGATACTCTATGAACCGCCGTCCAACCCACTTTTTTACCGTGAGTTGCTTCGCTTTGTGGGTCGCTCCATCTATAAGCAAGAGGCAGATGTGGACCTTTCTTTTGTCAAGACCATGTTCTGCCAATGGGACGCTGCTGCCTTGGAGAGAATAGTTGGGAACGAGAGGGCTCCAATTTTGTGCAATTCTGTGAACGAGCAGTTTGAGTTCCGGTAAAATGATTATTTTCTGATTGACTCATTGGAAAACACTCGATGGAGTGATGAATCTGAAACCTGATTCATGGACCTGAACAGATACCAGATACCAATTTTCAGATACCAGACAAAATTAGATATCCATGTAAACCTCGTAGAAGCAGATAAATTCAGTCCAAACCAGGAATAACTTGATAACACCTGATAAACCTTAAACCTCAAACCTCAGAACTTCATAAACCTTCTAAATTGTTATATGACCTAAATCCAGAAATCTGAAACAAGATATACCACATCACGCTAATTATCCAATTCCGTAATATATCACCACACAAATAACGTACATCAGCTAATCAAAGAGCAAGCCTGCATGGGTGTTATCCAAACCTTCACACACACTTAATTACTGAGGACATTAAAGGCCATGATGAAACAGCCAATGGCTACATACGGACTTAAGCGCTCGCCAATGCGGGCGAATTTCCAGAAAATACCCAAGGCACCTGTCTTGTTTTTGTTGATAAGCGCTGGCCACGTGGCATGGATATAAGTGCAGGTACAGATGGCCAAGAGAATGACGAGAAGAAGAGACTGGAAGTTGAAGAGAGCAGACTAA
The DNA here is from genome assembly GCA_002370875.1 of Metschnikowia arizonensis. NCBI lineage: Eukaryota > Fungi > Ascomycota > Pichiomycetes > Serinales > Metschnikowiaceae > Metschnikowia > Metschnikowia arizonensis. Next base: position 46,616 of record NLAU01000669.1, read on the forward strand.
GGTTAGTGGTGTTTCGGTGGTGTTTCACAGGTAAGAGACATACCATTTGTAGTTGTTTGTAGCTGACGTAAGTCCGGATATCGCGTGTAATGTGGGATGTGGACGTTAGATGTACGGGTGTATCATGCCCAGTCCATTCCCACATAGAACTGATTACTAGATACACCAGTACACCATAATTATGGAAGAGAATGTTGATCAGCTGTCGTTTGCCAGTATTTTGGCAGGTGTGCAGCAAATGAGAGAGAGATATGATGATTTTATAGAGTCAGAGATTTCTGAGGAAAAGGATACCAATAATGAAGGGACAGAAGGGACAGAAGGAACAGAAGGGACAGAAGGGACAAAAGGGACAAAAGGGACAGAAGGGACAAAAGGGACAAAAGTTCTAGATAAAAGGTCAGCTCGAATTCCAATGGCCAGAAGAGAGCACAGAAATGTTCACTCCTATACTTCAGTGCAGGTGGCTCCATCCCAAAAAGGTAACCCCCTCCTAGAATCTCCCCAGATGAAACTCACATCGTGGTCGTACAACGCCCAAATCCTCCTGGACTACTACATCAATGCTACGCTTCAAGTTCTTTTCCTATCACTCAAGTACCACAAGCTTCGGCCGGAGTATGTGTGGAGGCGAATAGAAAAGCTCAAAGGAGGCAGTTCTTCTACAGAAGTGCATCAAGACGATAATGCACTACGTGTCCTTTTAGTAGTAGTGGATATTGACTCGCCCCAGGAGGCAATCCGCAAGTTGCTGGTGATATGTATCAAAAACGACTTGACAATGGTGGTGGCATGGTCGTTTGAAGAGGCAGGAAACTATATTGCTGCGTTCAAAAGCAACGAGATGGCCCGGGCCAAAGTCAATGTTTCCATCCAGGGCGTGAAGAAAACAGACTTCAATCTGAACATCGTGAATAGTCTCACTACGGTCCGAGCCGTGAACAAAACAGACGTGGTGAACCTTTTGGCCAATTGCAAGTCGTTCCGCAACATAGTAGTGCAGTCCAAGGGTGACGGATTATCGGCGATTCCAGGCTTGGGGGGTCGGAAGCTTTCCAACCTCAAGGATGCATTCCACCAGCCGTTTATTTTCAACAAGGAGTATGAAGCCTAGGGTATGGGTTTTTGAATTTTGTATAGGTGTGAATTTCTTGAAGGTTCGGAAACAGATAAGAGGGGTTTAAAGGATTAAGATGGGATATAAAATAGGTACAATTGGATATATATATATATTACATCGATGGGTAGACTAACCATACGGATAATTAGTCTACACTGCTCAATCATGCCAAGGGAATGATTCATATCCTATACATCGAGGAATTCCCAATTCCTCATACAACCGCGACATTCCCAATCCCATGTCAATTGACTAGGTTCAAAATGCCCATTAAGCCGAGGGAATGAGTCTTCCTCTTTCCCTAAAGTCTATATAAACCCTGGATTCCTCTTTACTGAGAAACCATCAACGAATAAACATAACAAATTAGGTATATTATGCACAACAATAATCTGAAAATGACTGTTAGATTCTTTGATAACGTTGGTACTTTTGTAACTCTGCTTATTCGTTGATGGGTTCCCAATTACTGGGAATCCCAGAGTTTATATAGACTTTTGGGGCTTTTTACACAGCCATCGGTCGAACCTTAAGCCTAAAACGCATGGGGTCGAAACTGCAATTCAACGGTTCCTAACAATAGAACCCAGTCGCGCGTGTAAGGATTAAGAACACTGGATTGCCGTTTGGACCCTGCTTTGTCAGGGTCTATGGCAATTCCACGTCTGATCGCACATCGTAGGTGATTTTTACTCCCATGGGTAGTGCGGTACCCATGGGGAATCTGACAATGACTATTCTATGACTCTATAACTCTATGACTCTATAACTCTATGAATACTATGACTATACTGAGATAGTTTTGGAATGTCCTATCAAATTAAACAGCTTTTTTATATATCAGATTAAACAACTTATCCTAATAATTTTCTAAAAGCTTCTTTTAACAGCTTAAACAGCTTATCCTAATAGATTATACCAACAGTTGTCCTAATAGCTTATTCTATCTGCTTAAATAGATTTTCTTATCTGCTTAAATATATTTTCCTATCTGCTTTAATAGCTTTTCCTATCAGCCTATTATATCAGCTTAAACCATAAACAGCTTGTTCTATTATATTAAATAGCTTGTGCTAACAGCTTAAACAGCTTATCCTAACAGCTTATCCTAACAGTTGTCCTGATCATGCTAACAGCTTAACAGCTTTTTCCTATCAGTTGTCCTGAATGGCATGTCCTAACAGCTTAAACAACTTTCCTAACAATTGTACTAATAGCTTTTTCTAATAGCTTATCCCAACAGTTGTACTAAAAGCTTATCAGCTTATCAGCTTAAATATCTCTCCCATCAGTTGTCCTGATTGGCTTTAGGGAGATCTTTAATTTCCCTGTTCCTGTTTGTCTTGGTCAATCATGGCCTGCCTCAAAATCATGTTCACATTATTCATGAGATCGTTTTTCTTGACCAAAATCTCCTTCAATTTCTTGGAATCCAGGTCCAATTTGGCATGTTTCTTATGGTACACAATCTTGGCCTCGTCTGCAGTCTTCTCTACGAAATAACCCGTACCTATATCAACCAAAAATCGGTTTTTGTCGCAGATTTTACCGGGCAAATATAACGAACTTGTCATTGGTACCAAGAGCTCGGTTTGGGATGTTTTCCCCATTGCTTCAATGGTATTTATGCAGTCTTGGAGTTTAGCTTGGGCTGTTTGAAGAGCCAGAAGAGATTGCGTAAAATGTTGAATTTCCTGCTCGGTAGACTTACGGATCTCGATAAGCTGTTGTGGTTGAAGCTGGTTCAAGTCGACTGTACGCAGACTCATGGGTTAGAGTTGGAGGTGCAGAAGGTGGAAAGATGGAAAAGTGGAAACGAGCGCGGTGCTGTATACAATATACGCATATACTTTATATGATGGTTCATACCTGCATGTAATCATCTTCCATATTCAACCAAACTTGAGCTATAACTCTCACGTACAATGGGAAATGATGGTGGCACAATTGCTCGTGGTAAGGATATCAAGGCAATCTATACCGAGCTGACCGGCACACATGATCAGCAGTATTTACAGAAAAACCACAACTCCAAAGTCATCACGTGCTGCCTCAGTTCACTACCGCTTTATCAAAATGGACCCCAAGCGGTTGTATCTGACTACAAAGGGAGGGTATTTTTGAAGGAGAAAGTGCTTGAGTTTTTGCTCCAAGAAAGGACCAAGAAAGAAGATTCTAAGGATTTAAAGAAGACGGTGGATAATTCACATCCTAAGAATTCTAATGGAGAAACCGAATTCAAACATCTCAAACGACTCTCCGATATTGTGGAACTTCACGTGACCTGGAACGACGGCATGGCTGTTTGTCCGGTGACCGGCTCCAGTTCCGGGCTCGTGTACCTTCGTCAATGTGGATGTGTGGTATCACAGAAAATGGTCGATGGAATCTTGACGAAAGAGGCAAGATCACGGACGAGTGACAGGACAAACCACACGGGCCGCGTTCCCAACCAGGCAATTTCCGGGACTTGTCCCAGCTGCGGCCGCGATGCTGAAGTCAATGATGTGGTTTATTTAAACCCTCCAAGAGGATCTGATTTGGACCAGTTTAATGCGGCTACTTATGGAGCTTTAATAACGGAAGGATTGACGCATTCAAAAACGCAAAAGAGGAAGAAGAGAAAGTTGGGAGATGCACAAAAAGGGGAACCAGACAAGAAGCGTAAAGAAAAGGATGAAGAAAATCATTGAACAGGCATTGAAATCAAATGCTGACATTGTTATTCAATCAGAAACCCAATCAAGGCTCCACTTTCACTCATGCCATTCAAATGTAAACCACAAGCAAAGATATAGAACATAGGTTTATGCAGTCTTATTAGTCTCATTCATCAGTCTCATTTGTCTTTGTCAGGCTACGCAGAATCTGAACAAACTTTAATTATCTATATATACACCAAATAGCTTATTCCTGGGACTCGTCGGAACGTTCAGTCTCCGTGGGATTCTCAAACTTCAACTTGCGCTTGTTCATTTTGGAATAGTCGGAGTTGGCATAAATGTTGAAGATGATGCTTCCGGCACCCACAACGGTGATTCCAAAGAGACCTAGGACGGTCATACGGTGTATGACGTCTGTTATACGCACAGATAAGGGGAGTTTCGACATGCGGTTAAAGAGTATGGAGATGATTTTTTAAAGTCGCGGCAGGTCTGTTGCGCGGCACGTGATACTCATGACAAGCAGAAACTAAACTGAGAACTAATAAACTAAACTGTGTTGAAATTCAAGGCATCGCACTCGTTTCAGACATGCAGGTTCAATGAAGAGGTTCAGGGGTACATGAATTGTCAAGGATAATGATTGGTACAGATGAAACTTTTGCCACCGGACACCAATATATATAAGAGCGGCCGCGCGGCTCTTACGGAAGATCATCGGATCAGAACAAGGAATTCAAGAACACAAGTCTTAGTTTAGCATCAATAGGAACAAAGTATGTCAGAATCAATTTTTGTTGAGAACCAGGAAACTAAACTGAAAGTGGTCTATTTCTTATAAACAACTGCACCGACTATTGACTAATCTATTAGTGATGTATTACTCTATTAGTGACTATTAACACAGATCTATTAATAATCAATGATATTACTGTTGTATTACTGTGTTAGTCATATTTAGATTCTTTGAAAACGGTTATTACTTTCTGATTGAGTTTATTCGTTGATGGCTTCCCATAAGTGCAATTATTATACAGCTATTTTTTTTTTTTAGTTGAGTCTGATCCAATGAGTAATAGGCTCTTGTCTACTATGGTCATACTT
>NLAU01000672.1:0-18042 GCA_002370875.1 Metschnikowia arizonensis
CACTAAAACTCTCCACTAAAACTCTCCACTAGAACTCCCACTAAAACTCTCCACTAAAACTCTCCACTAGAACTCTCCACTCCCTTCAATTATCCCATCGAATCACAATGATACTAGCTGCTAACTCATGTGGCTCCAGAGATACGTTTTCCAAAGTTTGTACCTTCTCAACGTCTCTCCCTGTTCCATAGGCTGCAACGTTTTCCTTGTGAATTTTAACCATTTGATAATTGAGGTGTCTCCATTCCCCTTTGATCGCGGACTTCTCACTATTCATTTGGTACATTTGTATCATTTGGAGTGGACTTCCATACTTCTCTCACGGCTACTTACACCGTAAGTGTGAATGGTGATTTCTCAATAAATCATCAGCTGTCTGATATATGACGGTAATTCCTGCCTTCTCTAGGCTGACTGCCATATCAGGGTAACCGTGATATCACTGACTTTTGTGATAAATGTAATACTATATCCCTAATAGACATTTCTTTGAGTGGACCTGATCTTCTCCATGCTGTGACAGTAGTGGAATGGCATGTGAGAGTAATGGATTGTGACACAGTACTGGAATGGCATGTGAGAGAGTAATGGATTGAGAGAGTAATGGATTGAGAGAGTAATGGATTGTGAGAGTAATGGATTGTGAGAGTAATGGATTGTGAGAGTAATGGATTGTGAGAGTAATGGATTGTGACACACTGAATGGCTTCCTCGGTTGGAACATCCCGAATACCATCCCCAATTAAATCCCGTCGTTTTATATCTCCTTATACCATCCCCTAAAACATCCCTCAACAACCTTCCCCTTTCATTAATATCATTTGACTCAAATATCCCCCCTGAAACTGCAGAATACAATCTTTCTGGATATCTCTGTACACCTGAATATAAGTAAATAAAAGCGACACGTGGCTGGAGATTTTTCAAAAAGAGAAGGTAAGCGTCGATACGGATATTATATTAAAGCGCGCAACAACTTTTTATATTGGTTGATCAAGCTATGCTGCTAGGCTATGCTGCTGGGCGCGCACGCGGCTTGAAAGACTTTTACTTTTACAGTGTTTGCATGGAGATGGGTCTGTTCAAAGGCAAAATAAGAATGAGAGCAGGTTTTATTTGCTGGTGTATTTTGCTTCTGCCTTTTCCATTGATGTGTTTTGGTTAGTTCATTGAGGTCCATTGAGGTCCATTGAGGTCTATTGAGGTCCATTGAGGTCCATTGAGGTCCATTGAGGTCTATTGAGGTCCATTGAGGTCCATTGAGGTCCATTGAGGTCTATTGAGGTCCATTGAGGTCCATTGAGGTCCATTGAGGTCTATTGAGGTCCATTGTGGTCCATTGTGGTCCATTGGTTGGTTCATTAACCTCCATTCAGTCTCTTGGTCTGCAAGTATTCGTTTGTTCTTGGCTAGTTATTGGGAGCTGCGCCAGCATATGTTCGGTACGAAGAAGGAGGTATTTTGACGGAAGCAGTTCTCCTCAGACCATACTCGGTGATATTTGAGGTGTTGACGGTTTTGTTGCAGATTCTCGACGATGGAAGAGTCACTTCATCATAAGGAAAGTTGATCAACTGCTCTAACGCCATCATCATCATGACGTCCAACCTTGGTGCTGAGTACATCAACTCAGCCCAAGGGATACAAGGTGGACGCAGAAACCAAGGAGAAGGTGATGGAAGAGGTTCGACGGCACTTCCGGCCAGAGTTCTTCAACCGGATATCGGTTGTGTTGAACCGGATATCGGTTGTGTTGAACCGGATATCAATTGTCTTCCGCTTATCACCCAAGGCCATTGCAACGTATTGTGAGGATCCGCTTAGGAGGAGATCCAGGAACGGTTCCAAGCCAACGGCAAGAGTGTGACAAAGGTGGATGACGAGGGCATTGAGTACTTGTGCAAAGACGGCTACTTGGCGGACTTGGGAGCACGTCCATTGAAGCGGTTGATCTAGAAGGAAATTTTGTTGAACAAGTTGGCCATTCTCCTTTTGAAAGGTCACGTGAAAGACAAAGAAGTTGTACAGGCTGTTGAGCTGGGGATACCTCAATACCAAACTCAATGCATAATTGGCTCTTGGACTATGCAACTGTGTTTGGCAGGAAAAAGGACTGCTATGTCATTATTTTGACTATACAAAGAGACGGTTTTCTTTGGAGCGGAAGTGGAGTAGGGAGCTTTGTCAGATTTCTTACTACTACAGTTCTTGTGGGTGACCTAATCGTTCTTCTTCCCAATTCATTCAGGTTTATATTGATTTACCTGTGCTCTGTTTTTGACCAGATGATTCTGAAGCTTGAAAGATACCTGTCTATGGGACCGCAAAGAGAAAGAAGCTGGTAATTCAACATTTGGGGAATCTACCACATGGCCTCATAAAGCCTTCCTTTCTAGCTTTGGTTCTGAAGCAATTGATTCTCGCTTACATGGCAAGATAATCAGCAATTCAGCCTTAATCAATTCTGAACTAGCTTCAAATTGTTAAGTGAGCTCCCCCTGATTAACTTGTGGGGCTCCTGATTAACTTGTGGGGCTCCTGATTAACTTGTGGGGCTCCTGATTAACTTGTGTGCTCCTGATTAACTTGTGTGCTCCTGATTACCTTCTGGGCTCCTCATTAACTTCTGGGCTCCTCATTAACTTCTGGGCTCCTCATTAACTTGTGGGCTCCTGATTAACTTCTGGGCTCCTGATTAACTTCTGGGCTCCTGATGTACCAATGCATCAAGCGGACTGGGAATACCACTCTTCAAAGGTATAAGCCCATGTGACATGTTAACTTGGGTCTAGTCTACTCAAAGTCCCCTCTCTGGTCTCCCTCTCTTTTCCCGCGCAGTGGTGATTGTTTATATCGCGCATACTCGAGGTGGGACCTGCTTCTAAAGGCAGTGCGACGCATGTACATGCGTCACCAGCCGCGGCATGCATACTTCATTTCTGACCCAAACACACCCACATTTTTCCAAGTTTTCCAGCTACGCCCCGATCGCCTACGCCGTCAACATGTGTCGTATGCAGGTATATACATGTAAGGCAACGCCATTTGATTTTTACACGTGATGTGCAGGTATGCAGGGAGTTTTTAATTAGTGATTTGTCTTGGCGCTAGTATTGAAAATTTGCTCGGAATTGAGTAGATTCTTTTGATTATTTGATTTGACTCGGAAATCGCGTCCTACATGTACACCCAGGTGTGATTATATGCCGTACGCGAAATCAAAAAGAAAAATAACAAAATCGCGTATTGCGTGATAAAGAAAACAATATAGATAATATAGATAATAGGTAAAATAATGATTGTGTTAGATGTCGTAATTTATTCAATAAGGATAAGAGGCGGCTAGATGATAGACAAGACAAGACAAGACAAGACAAGACAAGACAAGACAAGACAAGACAAGACAAGACAAGACAAGACAAGACAAGACAAGACAAGACAAGACAAGACAAGACAAGACAAGACAAGACAAGACAAGACAAGACAAGACAAGACAAGACAAGACAAGACAAGACAAGACAAGACAAGACAAGACAAGACAAGACAAGACAAGACAAGACAAGACAAGACAAGACAAGACAAGACAAGACAAGACAAGACAAGACAAGACAAGACAAGACAAGACAAGACAAGACAAGACAAGACAAGACAAGACAAGACAAGACAAGACAAGACAAGACAAGACAAGACAAGACAAGACAAGACAAGACAAGACAAGACAAGACAAGACAAGACAAGACAAGACAAGACAAGACAAGACAAGACAAGACAAGACAAGACAAGACAAGACAAGACAAGACAAGACAAGACAAGACAAGACAAGACAAGACAAGACAAGACAAGACAAGACAAGACAAGACAAGACAAGACAAGACAAGACAAGACAAGACAAGACAAGACAAGACAAGACAAGACAAGACAAGACAAGATAAGACAAGACAAGACAAAACTACACAAAAAATGACATGACAAAACAAACATGACAAAACTGTCACTCTCTCAATCTGACAGAGTCAAAATTCTCAAATTCCGCCATACCCACTACAACTCCATTGCATATTTCAGATTGATATCGTGGCATGTACATGGCTGGCTCGTGTTCTACGCCGTCTTCAACCGCAAGTACCGCCAAATTCACGAGTTATATACAGGTCCATTGATGTGCCTGCACACAGAACCTAAAATTATTTCGCGCAACTGCATACGACTCCAACGTCTCCTCCTTTAAGACCTCACATTTCCTCCCTTTACAACTTGTTTTTCCTGGCCCTTTTCACGCCTGTTGCTAACCCTTGCAAAACCTACTCACCAACTCCCGACTCTCACAAACCTTATATCCCAACCGTATATCCCAACCTTATCTTCCAACCTTGTCTCCTCACCTTAGCTTCGCTTACGGCCTTCGCTTACGACTCTTGCTTACAATTTTATCCATCAAAAAAACGTCAACCTAGGACTTTTTGTTTTTTCAAGACTTTGTCCTCCTGGAGTCGTCTCCTTCGGTAACTTGTCTGGTCTGGATGAATTTTTAAAGTCGTCACATTATTCGCTTCAATCTTATTGATACCCGTGCCTTTCTGGATTTATCTGATTTATTTATCCCCAGGCCTTTTTTCCCCTACGAGCGTCCACTTGTTAAAGCCGCTTGCCCGTTATTTCCAACTTTAGTCCTTCTTTATCCTTCATTTCTCTGGTCATTTTGATATCCAGTCATGAGATGCGTTATTTTGAAAGCATTAGCTTTGGCCGTTTTGTGTGGCCCCGTGCGGGCCATTCCTCTTGCGTCGGACGGAATTCTTGACCTGTATTTGAATTATGCTGTGCCGCAAAATTTGTCTGTGTCTTCTAGTGATGGTCAAAATTCCGCTTTTGCTGCTGCTGCTGATAGTTCCATCGATACTCTTCCGCCCACCATTTTACCCAAAGCTGACTTTGATACGTCTAAGCAAAATGATGACTTGTCTTCCAATGGTGATACCACAACCATTCCTACCTCCTCATCCTTTACTAACCCTTCTGAAACTGTTGACTTGGAAAAAACAAAAGATGCCTTGGCTCTACCTTCTATTCTGTTGTTTTCCAATGAAGACAACACAATAATAACTCCTACTCAACAAGACTCCTCCAACGTGGATTCAAACAAGGAGCCTGTTGTAACCTTCAAAACGAATTCGCCTGTCCAAGAAAACTCTGATCCAACTATTCCCTTTCCTGAACTGTTGGTGCTTCCATCGTTACATGTTGATGTGTCTTCCGAAAATCTTCTGACTCTGCTGACAACTGAACTGAACACGGAAACAAAAACAAAAGTATTTCCAACTGTTTTTCCAACTCCAAATATTACCAAATTACCAAAGTTTTCTCCAACTCCAGGGGATTCCTTATCACCAAAGGATTCCCCATCACCAACTGTTTCCCCAACTCCAAATATTACCAAATTACCAAAGTTTTCTCCAACTCCAGGGGATTCCTCATCATCAAAGGATTCCTCATCACCAGAGGATTCCTCATCACCAAAGGATTCCTCATCACCAGAGGATTCCTCATCACCAGAGGATTCCTCATCACCAAAGGATTCCTCATCACCAGAGGATTCCTCATCACCAAAGGATTCCTCATCACCAGAGGATTCCTCATCACCAAAGGATTCCTCATCACCAAAGGATTCCTCGTCACCAAAGGATTCCTCATCACCAGAGGATTCCTCATCACCAAAGGATTCCTCATCACCAAAGGATTCCTCATCACCAAAGGATTCCTCATCACCAAAGGCTTCTTCATCACCAAAGGATTCCTCATCACCAGAAGTTACCCCAATTGCTCTTCCATTGGTACAGCCTTATGTTTATCCTGTCAATACAACCACTAAAACCATGGATACTGAACCACCTCTTACGCCAGTTGTTCATCCTGTCAATACAACCACTGAAACCGTGGATACTGAACCACCTCTTGTGACAGATTCAGTAATTTCCGATACTATCACGTCATTCAATGTTACATCTGAGCTAGTCACGCAATTGCTGGACTTCGATTCCAGTTCTGTGTCTGATATTGTGTCTGATATTGTGTCCACTCCCGTGATTACTCCTGTGCCCAGTCCTGTGTCTGATAATGCGACCTTTCTCGAGACTAGTCTTGAGACCAGTCTTGAGACCAGTCTTGAGACCAGTCTTGAGACTAGTCTTGTGCCCACTCCTGTGCTCGATACTCTAAACAATACTGTGACGAATAGCGCGAGCCCTGCTGTGTTCAGCTCTAATTCAGTGAATTCTTTGCCCAATGCCACTATTACACCGGTTCAAACATCAGAACCACTTCAAGCCACACAAACGCCCATTTCTTCATCCCCCACCAAAAACTGGCTTCCCTCGCAGATTGTGGTGGAATCGCAAGAACCCACCTCTAATGTTCCCACGAAAACAGGCGAGTCGGTCAAAACTTCAGGATTGCCCAAGGCCATCACGCCAGTAACTGTCAGCTCGCCAGGAAAAGAATTCCAAGTGGTCACCATTGGGTTCAAAGAACCATTGAACTACCCCTTTGTGGTCAACCACGGCATCACGTCGGCTCAGATCTTCAACTACTTGCCAATGGCCTTGATTTTCCCCTTCAGGGATAGCGAGGCTTACCAAGAAGTTTCAGTCAAGAGACTCATGCCGTTCACCGCTGAAAATATCAACTACATCATCACTGTGGCAGAGGTGTACTTCCCCACAAACGCCATTGGTGCTTTGCAGGAATTCTTGGAAGACTCCAACTCGATTTTGTACAAAAACCCGGATGGAACAGCCAATAAGCTTGCACTGTTGATCGATAATCGCATTCCACTCACCGGGCTCAGCAACTTGCCGATCCTGAGAAGTGGTAATGGTAACGGAAATGGATCTCTCGATTCCAATGGCAGTGTAAATGGATCTCTTGATTCCCATAACAGCGAGGGCTTGAAATCCGGCACTGTGGCCGGCGTCATTACAGGAGTGTCAGTGGGAACGATAGCGTACATGGCATTGATGATGTTCCTCTTCAAGAAGTTGCAGAAGAAGAAGAATGTGGCACTTCCCTCGTCTGATTCCGAGAGCAATGTGAGTGGGTCCACGCTGACCAGGCTAGCTATTTCGCATCCTGTCAATGCTCTGAATTCTCTTGGATGGGCAGGCTAAGGATTATTATGAATTAACTATATGAATTTGACTAGCTCAGGTGTGAATTCCTACACTACAGAAGGAACATTCATTAGCCACCGAATCAAAGCTTCTGGTGTTGAGCACGAGCTTGTTGCACATGTCTCTACTATAGGACATCTATGTAAGAACCCCTAACCTTTGTATTTGTATAACTTGTGTATTTATCTTATTGCATCAGCCTGAAGTGTTAGTTGCCAGTCAGCCCATTCACTAGATTTCCCGTTCTTTGAAGCAGCTTGATTTAAAAGACCAGGAGTAGCATCTCCAATGAAGAACAAGACATTCCACAAATTATTTCTGCCAAAAATTATTTCTGTCACACATTATTTCTGCCACAAATTATTTCTGGTGGTTCACACCTTCGACCATCTCAACACTCCTCTGAAGGGCCATCTCAACACTCCTTTAAGGGCCATCTCCAATATACCCAAGTGGCTTAAGTCAAATTCCATAATGTGGAAGCGGAGCCTCGTCTCATAAGTATTGTGAATGAACATTGACTGACACACTTTGCACTCTCAAACTTCTTGTTTCCTTTGACTGTCATGATGAGCAACTTTGATCAAGGCTTCAGATGCAAAGCTAGCATGTGAATATGCTTTGATGTGACCATCTGACATGGATACCCATCCGTTAAGTGTCTTGAGAGCTTCAATGTAGGACTGTGTATAATCAATTGATCTGTCACGTCGCAAGACTGGTTAAGAAACTCTATCAAATCTTAATCGTTACTGAATTCATAACAGTTGTGGATAGAGTTCTGGACACACTTCCTGACGACAGTTCTGGACACACTTCCTGACAACAGTTCTGGACACACTTCCTGATAACACTTTCTGACAACAGTTAGACAGACCCCCATATAAACCACCTATGGACTTTGAGAAATCTTTATATCCATAAATAAACCCACCATAAAACATTCGTTCTGTATCCCATTGAAGAGTTCTCTTAATGTGGAGTTGGTTCCCGGAGTAAAGAATACTGGGCATTGGTAATACCAGTTCCCCTGATCATGTACGACACAGTTCTGGATAACAGTTCCTGCATTCTTTTGATCACAGAGCTTGGATATCAAACTGAATAGTCAGTATGGCAAATTCTGTTTTCAGCTTTAAATCCTTCAACTTGCATAAGTTCATTTCCATTTCATATAATTCAAGACTGGAGCTCTCAAAAAAGAACTTCATTGATCTGAATCTCCTCGGAATCCCCTTCTCCTGGTCTTGACGTGTTGATCTTGAGATGGTGTGGTGGCATTCCTAGGATGAATCTCGTGCCAAGGCTTTCACATAATCATACAACAGATCAACCACTATCCCCGAATCATCATCCAAGGTTTCCGAGAGTTCAGCCACGAGTACATCCTTTTGGTCCAAGTTATGCTTGATGACAAAGTCATATACATAGTCAATCAAGACCTCTTCTTTAACTCCCAAATAATCCTCTATCAAGGATGAAATGTGGGATTTGACCAGAGCGAGCTTTGCGCTTGAAAAGTCTTGCAATACGATCCATGAACTAGACTCATTATTGGCAGGAGAGTTGATTTGGGATTCTTCCCTAGACTTATTCCCTTCCGAAGCCTTTTCACAGGACTTATTAGGTTCGGAAATCTTGGTGGACTTGGAATCCACGATTTCAGGAAGTTCCTGGGCCATTTTCAACCTCTCTTCAGCCTCCCACCCCTCTTCCTTTGCCCTTTCAACATTCCTCACACGCAAATATTCACGTACATTGGTATGGTATAATGCCAGAGTGGCCAACTCGGGACGAACATCGTTCGGAGCGGTGGTTTCTAAAAGTTTGAGTTCGTCCATGAAAGAAAGTTTGTTTTCAAGAAGATCGTCCTCATAGCTAAGGAGGTCAGCAAGCGATGCCAAAAGGGCGGATTTCTCAGCCTCAGCTTTTTGGAGGCGGGCGGTTTTGTCAGCATAGTCAGCATCCAAGGCCGTAGCTTCTTTTTCCGCTAGAACAGCTTCATATTCAGCATCAGAAAAAGCGGATTCTTTGGAGGTTTCAGCGGTAGTGGGGTCTTCACTGGGGGCCTTCTCATCAGCGACTTTCGTATCATGACCAGCTCGACTACGAATACTCTCGTAGATCTGGGTCAAGCGGCTCTTGGCTAAACGTCGTTCCTTTTCAATTTCCTTTTTCCGATTCTCCCGTTCTATGAGTAACACACGAGAGCGGAAGCGGATAATATTGCGAACAATAGTATCTTTCATTTCCTTGGGGACCTCGACCAAGTCCAGATTCTGCACTTTATAAGTTCGATAATACTCCATGACTGCATCCAAGTCCTTTGTATTAGTTTTTGCAGCAGATACGTAGTTTCTGGGGTTGTTAAGTATAGAAGAGATGAATTCTTTGGCCAGAAAAAGGGCAGGTTCATTCGGACTATTTGTATTGGATTGTTGATCTTTGTCTATCTCAGAATCAAAAACTGCTAGAGTTTCAAAAACAAAAGAAGAAGTGGACCGAACCCATTTTGTAATTTGTACATTTGGAAAGCGAACATAAATACCACGGAAATCGTCGGATACAGAATCTAAATGCAGAAATATGATGGCGTCGGCTCCAGCATGAGGACATTCAGCTAGAAAACGGGCAAATACTGCACTCACATGCTGCTTCTTAAGCATGGGAAATCGAGGGTAGAACACAGTAGTCACCTGTTGTAAGCGATTTTCCGGGCGAAATTGGGCAAGTGGCACGAAATTGGCGGCTTCGTCCAAGGTTTCGCTAGTGTCATAGTCAATTTTCGACAAGGAACTATCAATATGGGAGATTTCAGCAGTTTGTTCATTTGAGGAAGTTGAAGAGTTCAAATTTGGAACCACAATTCTCAGGCGCTTTGCTCTTTGCTCATTGCCTTGAAGAATAGCAGAGACTTGATCTGATGGGTATACAGGAATCCGAGTATGACGGGCATGAAGAGAAGGAGGAGGAGAATGGACGCCTAAGATTTTCAAGATTGACTGATGGTTTTGACCACTAAGTTTTAGAGGCAGTACTAGTTGGATATCCATTTGGGGGGGCACGGGGGAGAGAGGTGAGGAAGTCTTGATGAGAGTGTTGGTAGGGGCACGACCTGGGTAAGTTTCATCACCTTCCCCACTTTATTATCTTGTTTAGTATCACTTCATTATTTAGTAATGTACAAATTGTAATGACTAATAAACTAAACACTAATCAGAAGGCATTAATTGGTATAGGCACGACCTTAATAACAAACTTCACTAACAGTAATCTAGTAATCACAAATGGTAGGGACACGACCAAGTTAACACCCTTTCCACTTTCCACTTTCCATACTTTACTATTAGTTTATCTATACTATATTAATTTTATAGGGACATTAAATGCCGGTACAGAGGTGTTGAGAGAAAGGCTAACTACATATATAAGGGACAGCTGTGGCAGTACCTAGGATAAAAGAATAGATATGATAGCTTATATAATCACTAATCAGGCCGTGCTAATTGGTAGGGACACGACCTGGATACTATAGTAATGATTGAAGTAGGTATTCCATAATGGGGAAGGCTTAATATTATGAGTAGCTGAAGGTAAACTAACCATATATACACTCTACTAATATATAGTATAGAATTATACTGTACAGAGTAGCTATAGAGAGATAGATAGAGATACACTGACATATAGAACACTGACATATAGAACACTGACATATAGAACACTGACATATAGAACACTGACATATAGAACACTGACATATAGAAATACACTGATAGGTAGAGATGATAGTTAGCATTTCACCGGCTGTGCAATCACAAGTGAATATGACCTTACAAGGGAATACTCAAGTCTATATAAACCCCGGATTCCCAGTAGTTGGGAACCATCAACTGAGCTAAGGGATACTAAAGTCACCAAAGAATAGTAGATAGATTCAAGTCTATTCGTCTTCCAAGTCTACTCTACTAGTACTAGCGTGCTCGCCACTCGACCTGGTTCACTCCAGCGCTCGCTCTCATCCATTCGCACTCATCCATTCGCAGCCATGTACACGCACTTGCTCTTGGTCACTACACCCCGCACACGCACTAAAATGAGTATTTGTAAAATGGTGATAAATTGAGGGACTTTTGATTGAGTAGTAGATTCATACGCGCACACACACATTCTCTACTAAATAATATTGTCAGATCCCCCATGGGTATCACACTACCCATGGGAGTATAAATCACCTACGATGTGCCATCAGACGTGAAATTGCTATAGACCATGATAACGCAGGATCCAAGTGGCAACCCAGTGCTCTTAATCCTTACACGCGTGACCGCGTTGTATTGTTAGGAACCGATTGCCGTTACGACCCTATGCGTCTTAGGTCTTAAGCCCGAACAATGTCAATTCAGCTTCCTTTTAGAAGGTCATCGAACTTCTATCGGATGTTCTATAAGACTCAAGGATTCCTCATTCTGAGAATCCATCCACGAATAAACAGAGTTTTGGAAGTACTAAACAATCATAAAGAATCTAACAAATATATTAATATAATATATATAATAATTTTGGCATCGCACTACCCCCTTGAGAAATCATATGATCAAAAAAGATTGCAAAACAAGTGGGAAAGCAATCCATCATTTCCTACTCTTACCGGAATTGCCTCGCTCAGATTACGACGTAACAAGCCGGTATGTACACATGCCCCAAATTTCTATATAAGACTCAAGGATCGCTCTTGTGAGAATCCATTAACAAATAAACTGACTTATAAATCTATCAATAATAATATAATGATATTAGCGTAGTAGTTGTATTTCTTGATCTTCTTTTTGTAGTTCTAGAGTAGTAGTTGTTATTTAACTTCAAAGTCTACTTAGACTAGAGCTGCTTTAGTGACTTAGAGTCTTTAGACTGACTAGAGATTACTTATACTACTTGTACTTTATAAACTACTTAAACTACTTAGGTTTTGACACTGGGTTAGCCTTTAGTATTATCACTATGAGTAGTAGAGTAGTATTAGTAGAGTAGTAGAGTAGTATTAGTAGAGTAGTAGAGTAGTAGAGTAGTATTAGTAGAGTAGTAGAGTAGTATTAGTAGAGTAGTAGAGTAGTAGAGTAGTATTAGTAGAGTAGTAGTAGTAGTACTAGTACTAGTAGTAGTGAGTGGTTAGTCTGTAGTAGTACTAGTACTAGTAGTAGTGAGTGGTTAGTCTGTAGTAGTACTAGTACTAGTACTAGTAGTAGTCTGTGGTCAGTCAGTCACTAGTCAGTCACTAGTAGTACTAGTACTAGTACTAGTAGCAGTAGTAGTTCTCCTTGTCTTCCACTTCTGACTACCAGTAGTAGTGTTCAGCATTCATATATCAATTGAGACTCTTCATTGAGACTCTTAGTCAGTAGTATTTTATCGTAGTCGGCGGTCGCGACTACACTGACCTTGGTCCTACTGGAGCGCTCGCATCCATTCGCAGTATCAATTAGTATCACAATATCAATTAGTATCATTCGCAGTTTTCTACACACACTCTTGGCCAGTTACCGCGCACACGTACTAAAATGAGTATCTGTAAAATGTACCTGTAAACTGGTGATGTAGTTAAGTCGCACTCACACTCACTCACTACTAAATAATATGTTAGATTGATTGTTTGTCCAAGGGAAGAGGAACTTCGAGATTCCTCTCAGTCATGGAAGGGTGTAAAACCAAGTGATGGCCCACAGCAACCACATTCGATGACAGACACCGGAATGGGTTGAGGAATAACTGCCAGGAGAAGATGGTGATGCCACCAACGACAGTTCCGAGTCAAGGGGAAACCCAAGGAGAAGAGCTGTCGATTCCAAGGTTCCAGTGCCGATGGTGTGGACCCAGTGGCGAGTGGCAAGCACTAAGGATTTCCCAAAGAGCCCGGTAGTAATAAGGAAAATACAAAGAAAGGGTACGATTTCCATGTTAGATTCTTTATGATAAAACTCTGCTTATTCGTGGATAGATTCTCAGAAAGAGGAATCCTTGAGTCTTATATAGAAGAGTTTGTTACGTCCTAATCCGAGCGAGACAATTCCGCTGAGAGACGGGAATGGTTGAATGTACTCTTCTGCTTGCTGTAGACAATGACAATTCCTGGAGTAAGAAATGGATCACTTTTTTGCCAATCCACGTTTGATGGCACATGCTAGGTGATTTTTACTCCCATGGGTAGTGTGATAGCCATGGGGGATTTGACAATATAATAATAATAGAGTAGTAGTTCTTGTTCTTGTAGTTCATGTTATTTTACTTCT
This sequence comes from Metschnikowia arizonensis, assembly GCA_002370875.1. Lineage (NCBI taxonomy): Eukaryota > Fungi > Ascomycota > Pichiomycetes > Serinales > Metschnikowiaceae > Metschnikowia > Metschnikowia arizonensis. The sequence goes on from NLAU01000672.1 coordinate 13,454, forward strand.
TCAAAGTGTACTTAGAGTAAGACTCTACTACTCTACTCTACTACTCTACTCTACTACTCTAAGACTCTTTACTACTTAGGTTTTGACACTGGGTTAGCCTTTATTAGTATCACCATCACTAGTGAGTAGTAGTAGAGTAGTATAGAGTAGTATAGAGTACTAGAGTACTAGAGTACTAGTTTTCACCTTCTCTTGTACTTCCACTTCAGACTACCACTAGTAATGTAGACTTCAGCTTATTCATAGTCAGTATGTTATCGTAGCCTTCGATTGGTCGCGACTACACTTACCTGGGTCTTCACTGGAGCGCTCGCACTCATCATTCGCAGTATCCGCAGTTCTACACGCACACGCACTAAAATGAGTATTTGTAAAATGTATTTAGGAAAATAAGGAAATTGAGGGAGTAGTACACTCACTCACTACTAAATAATATAATAAAATATTACCTGATTAGCTTATTACCTGATTAGCTTATTACCTGATTAGCTTATTACCTGATTAGCTTATTACCTGTTTAGCTTAATACCTGATTAGCTTATTACCTGATTAGCTTATTACCTGATTAGCTTATTACCTGATTAGCTTATTACCTCCTTACCTTCTTACCTCCTTACCTCCTTACCTTCTTACCTCCTTACCTTCTTACCTCCTTACCTCCTTACCTCCTTACCTCCTTACCTCCTTACCTCCTTACCTCCTTACCTTCTTACCTCCTTACCTCCTTACCTTCTTACCTCCTTACCTCCTTACCTCCTTACCTCCTTACCTCCTTACCTCCTTACCTCCTTACCTCCTTACCTCCTTACCTCCTTACCTCCTTACCTCCTTACCTCCTTACCTCCTTACCTCCTTACCTCCTTACCTCCTTACCTCCTTACCTCCTTACCTCCTTACCTCCTTACCTCCTTACCTCCTTACCTCCTTACCTCCTTACCTCCTTACCTCCTTACCTCCTTACCTCCTTACCTCCTTACCTCCTTACCTCCTTACCTCCTTACCTCCTTACCTCCTTACCTCCTTACCTCCTTACCTCCTTACCTCCTTACCTCCTTACCTCCTTACCTCCTTACCTCCTTACCTCCTTACCTCCTTACCTCCTTACCTCCTTACCTCCTTACCTCCTTACCTCCTTACCTCCTTACCTCCTTACCTCCTTACCTCCTTACCTCCTTACCTCCTTACCTCCTTACCTCCTTACCTCCTTACCTCCTTACCTCCTTACCTCCTTACCTCCTTACCTCCTTACCTCCTTACCTCCTTACCTCCTTACCTCCTTACCTCCTTACCTCCTTACCTCCTTACCTCCTTACCTCCTTACCTCCTTACCTCCTTACCTGATTAGCTCTTTACCAGGTTATAAAATATATTAATATTGGGCTTCGCACTACCCTGGGAGTAACCTATCAGACGTGGATTGCAAAACTTGTGGGAAAGCAATCCATCCATTCCCTATTCTCACCGAATTATCTTGCATTTATGACGTAACAAGGCGCTATGTACACATGCCCCAAAATTCTATACTTAAGGATCCCTCTTTTTTAGAATCCATCAAATAAACTGACTTACAAATCTTTCAATAATAATAGTAGAGTAGTAGTTCTTTTCCTGTATTTTCAGTGGTAGTCAGTAGAGCAGTACTAGTACTTCTTGGTCTTGTAGTTCTTCTAGTTTAGTCTTGATTTTCAGTACATTTATCATTCATACATGACAGTATATTGATTGACTAGGTATTCTAGCGTACCCCCTTCGCTCGCCGGACATCCTTGGCTAGGCTTGGGTGTTTAGTGGGCTCGCTGTCAACCCTTTGCACATTGGCACATTGGCACATTGGCACATTGGCACATTCGCACCATTCGCAGTTTTCTACACGCACTAAAATGCGTAGTTGTAAAATGGTGATTTAATTGAGGGAGTTGAGGGAAATTGAGGACTACTAAATAATAAAAAAATAATAAAATAATTTAATTTAATTTAATTGGGCATCGCACTATCCATGGAGTAAATTACAATCAGACGTGGAATTCCATAGTCCCTAAGCAGGAGTACCATCGCATTTGAGAAGTGGCAACCTACACAAGCCCCAAGTCTATAAACCTAATTCCAAATAGTGATCAAAAATAAAAATGTCAAAAGTTAAAAAATATCTGCGTTATCAAAGAATCTAACAATAATAATAATAGAGTAGTTGTTTTTTTCTGTACTTCTTCAGAGTAGTAATAGTAGTAGTTCTTGTAGTTCTAGAGTAGTAGTTCTTGTTATTTTACTTCTTCAAAGTGTACTTAGAGTAAGACTCTACTACTGAGTAAGACTTACTACTTAGGTTTTGACAATGGGTTAGCCTTTAGTATTATCACTATGAGCAGTAGTACTACTACAGTACTAGAGTACTAGCACTAATTCTTGTACTTCTCAGTGGAGTAGTAGTGAACACTGGGGAGAGACAACTCCTTTTGGTGTGAAGTTATTCAAACTTGACTTTTTAGAGGATGTTAAAGTCATAACAAGGGGCTCGTAAGTGACCTGCGGAAGGATCATAGTAGTAGTTCTTATAGTTCTTGTAGTTCTTCTTCAGAGTAGTAGAGTGCTTGCGACTCTCAACCTGGTCTTCACTCGAGCGCTCGCACTCATCATTCGCAGTATCCGCAGTTGTACACGCACACGCACTAAATGAGTATTTGTAAAATGGTGATGTATTTGATGAAGATGGGGAAATTGAGGGAGTAGTAGGACTCACACACACACACTCACTGACTACACTACTAAATAATATAATAATATAATAATATAATAATATAATAATATAATAATATAATAATATAATAATATAATAATATAATAATATAATAATATTATAATTGGCTTCCACTACCCTTGAAGAAATCACCACCATGTGCCAGACGTGGAATTACCATAGACCCTGACGGTCCAAGCGGCAATCCAGTGCTCTTAACCCTTACATGCAAGACCGTATGTATTGTTAGGCACCGATTGCCGTTTCGACACTATGCGCTTTAGGTCTTAGGTCCCAAAAATGGCTGGGTAAAAAGCCCCAAACTCTATATAAACCCGTACATCCCTAATGGGAATCCATCCAGGAATAAACAGAGTTTTGAAAGTACTGAACAATCATAAAGAATAATAATAGAGTAGTTCTTCTTCCTCTTCTTCTTGTAGTTGTAGAGTAGTAGTATTTTTTGTTCTTCTTCTTCAAAGTGTACTTAGAGTAAGACTCTACTACTGAGTAAGACTTACTATTTAGGTTAGGACACTGGTTAGCCTTTAGTATCACTATGAGTACTATCACTATGAGTAGTAGTATGAGTACTGTAGTTCTTCTTCTACCAGTTCTTTTACAGTACATATTGATCCATCACTACTTCATTCACTAGTCAGTATTCTAGCCTACCTTCCCCCATCGTCACTCGCTCGCGAGTACACTTGGGTCTTAAGTTGAGCGCTCGCACTATCATTCGCATCATTCGCAATTTTACACGCACCTTCTCTTGGTGGTCTACTTACGCTATATTGATTTCAGTATTGTAGTTTACCCCAACTTCAGTCTTTCGCGACTACACTCCACCTGGAGTCTTCACTAGAGCGCTCGCAGTCCCATTCGCAGCCTTGTACGCGCACATGCACTAAAATGAGTATTTGAAATGGTGATTTAATGGAGACTAGATTCATACGCACTCACTCACTACTATATAATAATAATAGAGAAGAATTTCTTGTATTTCTTGTTCTTCTTGTAGTTTTTGTTATTTTACTTCTTCAAAGTGTACTTAGAGTAAGACTCTACTACTGACTAAGACTACTACTGACTAAGGCTCTTTACTACTTAGACACTGGGTTAGCCTTTAGTATTATCACTATGAGCAGTAGTAGACTAGTAGAGTAGACTAGTAGAGTACTACCACGCAGTCTACCGCACTATAATGAGCACTTGTAAAATGGTTTTAATTGAGCGAGTAGTACTCATTCTTACACACACACTACTAAATAATAATAGTAGTAGTTCTTGTTTAGTAATAGTACTATCTCTAGTAGTAGTATCACCTCTAGCACCAGCACCAGCACTGTAAACTAGTCAATAATCAGCACATACTTAGCAGTTAGTAGTATAGTGTCAGTCAATCCACAGTACACGCCCCATACATTTGACCATAGTTCAGCATATTAGCCAGTAGTGAACAGTAGTCTCTAGTAGTTCTTCAGAGAATACCTACATTGACTAACTCATAGTCCTTTTATATTGCTTCCGTACACTGACGACTATTTCGTCAGTTGCTCGCTACTACACTTGGCCTGGTCTCTTGACTAGTCGCAGCTTCGCAGTTTCGCAGTTTTCTACTCACACACTTGGCAGTTACGCACTAAAATGAGTATGTGTAATGGTGATGGGAGTTGGGACTTTGGGAGTAGCACTCACTATTAATAATAATAGAGTAGTAGAGTAGTAGAGTAGTAGAGTAGTAGAGTAGTAGAGTGGTAGAGTAGTAGAGTACTAGTACTAGTACTAGTACTAGTAGTAGAGTAGTAGTACTAGTACTAGTACTAGTAGTAGAGTAGTAGTACTAGTACTAGTA
>NLAU01000673.1:0-21518 GCA_002370875.1 Metschnikowia arizonensis
TTATTAATATTCTACTATGCAGGTTAGTATAATAGTAGTAGAGTAGTAGATACTAGTTTTCTTATTAATATTCTACTATGCTATGGTATGTATGATATGGTTTACGTTAGTCCTTAATGGGTATGTTTCTTGTATCAGCAGCTATCACAGGCCGCTTGAATGTCACGTGTTCTAATTCAGGTTCGTGGAACTCTTTACACCTCAAAGCTAGCTAGCAGGTCTTTTTTTCCTGAGCCTTGTACGGGTTCTTGGGCTAAATCTGATTGACCTTATTTTGTGTTGAGAATCAAAGCGTGAGAGTGGGTGTTTATGTTCCGCGCTAAACCAACTTGTTATGAGTTGGCCCCTTTGATCTCCTAATTGAGATGTCACAATAGATAATATGCACACCTACCTGAAAACGGTATTAAGGAGAGTGAAGGTCCACTCCAATATAAAAGGAGGAGCCTTTGCTCATGTTTATAAAACTAATCAGACAAATACATATACCAAGATGCCTCAAGCCAAAAGACTCACTGAGTGTACTACTCAACTGACCGTTGAAGTGCTAATGAATCTTCTTCCACTCAGTCTGAGGACAGTACTACTAATAGATTATATACTTATCTTGATGAAGCTATGAGACTGGTTCGTCAACCATTCCACCATCTCTGGACTATACACCATGGTTAATCTATGGTGAACCTGAGGTACTGATGTTTGACGCGGAATTGGAAGATTCCTCTCTACATTTTGGCGTCCTGCATATACACAGACCCTTACTTAGTTACGTAGTGTATTCCAAATTCGCTGATTTATAAGTTTATCTCCTGATATATTTAGTACACCAGAAACAAGGAACAGACCTATTATTTAGATGTGATTGACTTTGTTACATTTACAGTGTTGGGCGATGGGCTGACTGACCTATTATTTCCTATTTAGGAAGGACTGTATCTAACCCCCTCGTTGTATGGCATTCGCAGATATCTGAACCTGTTGCGCCAGTAAGCAATATCCCTGCATATTGTGGAACCGGAAGCTTTTCCCATTTAACTAGTCTCCTTAAATAAGGAGAAGTGATTAACTCTAAGATTGACATATGTTGTTTGTGTTGGCTGAGTAGAATAACACTTTGCCAGTTTTCCATTTATTGAGGGTCGTTCGTCTACCCTTTCTACACACGGCAAGGCCACCCTTTATACAGTGTTTTCCAAAACTATTCAAACAGCGCGACAAAAAGATTCAAACAGTGCGACAAAAAGATTCAAACAGCGCGACAAAAAGATTCAAACCAGCGCGACAAAATGATTCAAACCAGTGCGACAAAATAGTTCAAACCAATAATTCAAAATGTTTCGTACCCTTCTCACAGTCTTTCAAACCAAATGGTGTCATCGAAATTCTTCAAACTATTTTTGTAGTACGTATGAGGCAATCCTCCAGATTTAAGATTTTAGAATATTGAATTCTAAAGCAAGTTGGTGTGAAAAATTACGCTATTTGGTTTGAAAGACTGTGAGAAGGGTACGAAACATTTTGAATTATTGGTTTGAACTATTTTGTCGCACTGGTTTGAATCATTTTGTCGCACTGGTTTGAATCATTTTGTCGCGCTGTTTGAATCATTTTGTCGCGCTGTTTGAATCATTTTGTCGCACTGGTTTGAATCATTTTGAAAAACACTGTAGACTAGCTGGGCTGTATGCACACGCCACGTAACCATGTTCAGCCTCTAGCATTTTTAACCTGCTGCATCTGCTCAACCTTGTCTAACAATGGGATAGCCAATGTTGCATCTGCTCACTTGATGCATCCTGCATCTCGGTCTCACAAGCATGTTGCAGTTCAACAGAACCCGCTCCGCTTCTTGGTGCACGGGTGCTTCGGGACGACCAAGAAATAACAAAGGGGATTTTCAATATCCCAATTAGGCAATAGTAACAATATTTCTTAACTAAGTTACTTACTAGTAGAAATTACAAGACAATTTTTTCTGGTGGGCATGAACTATTTATAAAGGGCGAAAGCTCCTCCTTTATATTGGAGTGAGCCTTTTCCGCCTATTGGGACAATACTCTCAATGTAAACATTGAGTGAGCTCAATTAGGAAGATAACGCCGCCCTCTCATTTAAAGACTTTGGCGTCAGCGACCGATATGTTCCCTTTGGGCCTTGTCTCTCAAGAACAAGAATCTAACATACACTCACTGTATGATTATTATAGTTAACCCTGATAGTTTCAAATAATACTTCCTTAGTAATCATTTGCGACATCTACAGTTCTAATAGCGAGATCTATAGGTCTAGTAGCGACATCTATAGATCTAATAGCGACATCTATAGGTATATTTGCGTCATCACCTCACCTACAGCCCATGACCTTCTCTGGAAAATTCCTGGCTCAAAAGATAATGTAACCAGAGCGCCTGTGACTGACTATATGGTGGAAACGGTTCAACACTACCAGTATTCTGTAGTAGACACTGCTATTATTCTCCACTATCAATCCACTAATCTAGACTGCACTATTAATATACCCTTTAATTTCTCTTTTAACTCTCCATACTTATGTTTCTTCGTGTATACTAAGATTTCCTTAATACTGCGAAAGTGCCTAGTTGTACTAGACTACATTGTCTCAATTCACTTAGCTTGATAAAATTATCACCTCAATTTCAATGGAAATACACCTCTGAATTAAACACTGTGTTTGGTCTTAAACTAGTGTGTACCACATAATAAGATACTTAGCAATCACAGCTTTTTCCGAATGTCTATTCCTTGAATGACTGGTAAATTGGACAGGTCTGAATACACTCCTATGGTGGACATTATATCTTGTAAAGAAACTCCTAAATGGGCTGGTTCTGTATGGAAGTAACTGACTGACTAAAAAAATTCCTCTTACATACCTCTAGCTTCAATAACCAGACAATTTGGCCAGAATATAATGACTAGATAGGCGCTTATGTAAAGGTGCGCAGGAGCATTTAATGCACTGGCGGCCTTGTATCACGTGTTACGTCACGTGCCGCGCACGTGCCTCTTGCCTAAAAAATCATCTCATCGCACCCTTCTCTTAACCACTTTCCTTCCCCATGCCAGACTCCATCTCTCCAGAAGATGCCGTCTTGGACGTGCAGCTTATGCATGAAAAGCTTGCAAAGATTCGTAGCCAGTTGGAATCGAAATTAGACAACCAGAAGAACCTCGCCTTGGTTCTATCTGCAGTCGAGGAGAACATCTCCGAACAGGGCTCTGATACCACGCCCGTGGCTTATTTCGTGTCATTTTTGGCCCTCTTAGACCAGGCCTTGGATAATGGCTCTATTGTTCAAGAAAGCGTGGCTGTTGCCGCTGCCTACTTCTTGGATATGGTGCTTCCTTACACCAACACTGCGCTTTTGCGCCAGAATTTCGCTGAAATCTTGTCCAAATTGGCTCCATTGCTTACAAATCAATCTGCTGAGCCTTCACTCATCAAATCCTCCATCGGTGCCTTGGAAACGCTTTTATTAGCACAGGATTTCCAGCAATGGCTCCTGACCGGTAATGTATCACCAAAACGTGCATTGGTCGGTATGATCGAGCTCTCGTTTGACGCTAGACCTAAGGTGCGGAAGCGGGCTCAAGAAGCCGTGCATCATATCTTGTCCACGCCTCCACCAAGCCCCAAAGGAGTACATCCTGGGGGCGCTCTATGTGCAGGCCTAGCACTTAACAAGCTCCAAGAGCTTCGGTACGAGGCGCCATCCCGGAAAAAGACCGGAAAAGCCGAATCCAATCCTGCATTGATCCACACGCTCCAGTTTATCACGGCTGTAACCAAATCCAACTCGTGGCCCGCTGACAAAATCGACCTGTTATGTGACAGCTTATTGGACATATCCCGCACGCAGGATCAGTTCTTGGTGGCTGCTGTTTTCGCTGCATTTGAAGGTCTTTTCTCCTCCATGACAAGCGACATCGATACCGAAAAATACGCAAAGGTCTTGGGCATTTTGGTGGACTTGAAGCCTTCCGTGGATGATAATCACTTGGCTGCTTCGTGGTTAGCGGTAATCGCCACTGGCTTCGAGGGCTTTGCCAAACTTGCTCCACAGACCGCATTACAGCAGCTTACGGGGCTTTTTCCCGTGGTTTCCCAGTACTTGGGCCTGCAGAATAAGAATACGATTATCTCCGCAGCACAGTGCATGATGGCGCTTATCTCCGAGGGCCTTGCCGATAAGTTTTTGCTTCATTCGGCACTGGAAAACGAGACCGTCGATGACGTGCTTCTGTACATGGGAGACTACGTGGAGAAGCACTTATTTTCCATCAAGTTCCAGAACGCCACCAAGGAGATATTGGAGTTCCTAACTGCATTGGTGTACAAAGTGCGCACTCGGGCAAACCCCGACTTTTTGCCTGTTTTGGCCACGGTGGGCCTGTGGCGATCCAACGAACTGGACAACTTCCCATACAACAAGGAGGCTGAGGACTTCATCGCCTCATTCATTGCATGTGCAGGACCCGAAGTGGTTTTGGACACGCTTCCACTAAATCTTACCGAAACCGCCACCACAGGCCCGGGTCGTGCTTGGTTGTTGCCTCTTTTGAGAGATAATGTCCGGGGCGCCAGCTTGCAGTACTATCAGCGCCATCTCCAGCCACTTGTGGGGGTATTCGAGGAAAAAATTGCCCAAAACGGAAACAAAGACCTGCTTAATAACAAGGTGTTCCAGACCATCATCGACCAGGTGTGGCTGGTTTTGCCTCACTTCTGTGACTTGCCCACAGACTTGAAGACTGCCTTCTCCGAGAAGTACGCGGCCGACTTGGCACTGCTCTTGTATGCACAACCGGTATTGAGAACCTATATCTGTCATGCACTCCGTCTTCTTGTGGAGTCAAATTTGGCTTATGGGAACGGAGCGATGGCCGATGATATCATCATGCAAGAACAGTTTCCCGAAACGGAGGCCCGGGCCAATGTGCAGTACTTGGCTTCTATGGCATCCAACATTCTTTCGGTACTCTTCAATGTTTTCTCGTCGCAGATGCCGGACTCACGCCAATTTGTGCTCGACACTATCGACACATACCTACAAATTGCCGAAAAGAATGACTTGGAGTCTACCTTCAACAAGGTGTGTGGGTTGTTAAAGAAGGCAATGGATTGTGCGCCTGCAGAGAAGCCTGCGCAGAAAAACAGCAACCAGTCTGTGCCTGACTTGAGTTTAACTATGATGGATTTGGTGGTTGCCATGGCCAAATACGTTCCCTCTGGAAGCTATACTGCTCTTTTAGCAATTTTCTCGGCCACAGTGGTGCTGCAAAACCCGTTGATGCAGAAGCGGTCGTACCGCATAATCTTGCGTTTAAGCGAGGCGCCACAGGGAGAGGAGTCGCTCATGAATTATATGCCGGATATTCAAAAAATGTTCATCGACACTCTTTCTTCCACGCACACATCGGCCCGGGCTTCGCGATTGCTGGCGCTCAAGTATGTGGTGGCAGTGTTGCCCTCGCAGGATTTGTACTTTATTCCGGCCATTTTGCAGGAGATTATTATGCTGACGAAGGACGTCAACGAGAAGTCACGTGCCGCGGCCTTCGAGCTCCTCATTTCCATGGGCCACAAGATGGCGTCTGGTGGACTTATTGACCAGCTGAAGATGGAAGGCTTGGATGCAGATGCAGCACCAGTACAAGCCGACTTGTCCCAGTATTTCACCATGCTCAGTGCAGGCCTTGCGTCACCGCTGCAGCACATGGTGTCGGCGGCCATCACAGCCATCTCGTGTGTGTTGTACGAGTTCAAGGACCAAATTCCGCATGAGCTCTTGGTAGAGTTGTGTTCCACCGTGGAGCTCTTCCTCACGTCCAAGTCACGTGAAATCGCCAAATCTGCCATTGGGTTTGTTAAGGTGGAGGTTTTGGCCTTACCGGACGATATGATCCGGCAGAATTTGGGTGAAATGCTCCAAAAATTGATGGCATGGTCACATGAGCACAAGGGACATTTTAAGCTGAAGGTGAAACACATTGTGGAGCGGCTCATGCGCAAATACGGCGCTGAAGCCGTGGAGCAGGCCATCCCTGAGCAGGACCGCAAATTAGTGGCCAACATCAAGAGGTCACGTGCACGGGCCAAGAAGAAAGAGGTGGCAGAATCCAGCGAGTCCAAGAAGTTCATGTCGGCGTACGAGGAGGCGGTGTATGATCTGTCGGAGGACGAGGAGGAGGTGGAAACACGTGACACAAGGACCAAGTCTGACAAACGGGCCAATTCCGGCTGCTTCATTCTCAATACTGATGAGCCACTCAATCTCCTCGACAGACAGACGCTCCTGCATATACTGTCGTCCAAGCCCAAGAAGTTCACCAAGAAAGATATTAAGAAGCATGATGTGGAGATGAAGAACGGCAAGATTGTATTCAAGGATATGGTTAACGGCGACGATGCTTTGGGTAGCGTGGGTGGCATCGATGCCTATTTGGATGCTGTAAAGCAAGCACCTGTGCGTGGTCAGAGCAACCGCTTGAAGTTTAAGAAGACCCAAGAAGACGAATGGTCGGATGACGAGCCTGCAGAAAAGACCCTTAAGCCTAAGGGACGAGTAACGAAGCCGAAGCAGAAGTTCAAGGCTCGGAAGAAGCTTTGAGAGAGAATTATATTATGAATAATTCAAATGACAAATTAAATCTTGTTAATTGATTACGACTTGTCTTCATTACAACTACTAGAAAGTACTTGAAATACCTTTTAAGCATAATAAAGAAAAGGTTATATGGATATTTAGCTTATTTAGCTTATTTAGCTTATACAGCTTATTTACGTTATTTACGTTATTTACGTTATTTAGCTTATTTAGCTTATACAGCTTATTTACGTTATTTACGTTATTTACGTTATTTACGTTATTTACGTTATTTACGTTATTTACGTTATTTACCTTATTTACCTTATTTACCTTATTTACCTTATTTACCTTATTTACCTTATTTATAGTAATTTGCTCTTCTCCTTTTACTAACTACCAGTCTATAATTTGTTGGACCAAGAAAACTATCAAAGTAAAAACCCCCACCTAGCCTTCTGTGAAACCGCTATATCAAAACACCCAATCTGTTAGATTCTTTGAGGCGTTTGTACTTTTGTAACTCTGTTTATTCATTGATGGATTCCCTATTACTGGGAATCGCGGAGTTTATATAGACTTTTGGGGCTTGTGTGTAAACCATGTTGCCAGGTCCTAAATCCGGTGGTAGTAGGAAATGTTGTACTCCTGCTTTGTCAGGGTCTATAGCAATTCCACGTCTGATTGCACATCATAGGTGATTGCACTACCCATTGGAGATCTGACAAAATCATTCAAATAAGAGTTTATATCCCTCAGAAGCCTCCTAATCCGTCAGTAATTATTTTTAAATTTAGTCTTTGACTAAAACGCTTTGTAGATGAAAGGTTTAAAGTATTATACTAAAGAGTATTGCTAGTACTAGTACTAGAACTAGGACTATGGCTAAGACTAGGACTAGGACTATGGCTAAGACTAGGACTAGGACTATGGCTAAGACTAGGACTAGGACTAGGACCAAAGAGTAGAGAGTAGGGACTAAGACTAATAGAATAGCTGGAGCTGGATAGTTGGATAGTTGGATAGTTGGATAACAGACTGAGACTAAGACTACTACTAAGACTGACTATGACTGACTATGAATAGAGTAGTCACTGACTGAATAGAGTAGTCACTGACTGAATAGAGTAGTCACTGACTGAATAGAGTAGTCACTGACTGAATAGAGTAGTCACTGACTGAATAGAGTAGTCACTATCACTGACTAAAACTCAGCTATCAATATCAGAATATCTAATATCTATTGTTAGATTCTTTGGTTACGTTAGTATCCCTAACTTCTGTTTATTCGTTGATGGGATCCCAATTACTGTGAATCCCGAGTTTATAGAGACTTTTGGCTACGTCTTAAGTCCGGGCGAATCCACTCACTTGTGAGAGTACGGAATGGCTAAATTCTGTTGTACTCCTACTTGTTAGGGTCTATGGCAATTCTACGTCTGATTGCATATCGTAGGTGATTGGGAACTATTTAATAAGACTATGACTATGACTATGACTATGACTATGACTTCTGGATACTTGGGTAAAAGTGGGTATCTGCAGGACGGAAACATAAATTTGCTATATCAATGCTCTTATAAGCTTTGATGCGTCAAAACCGTTGTGGTAAAGTATTATAATGGACAATTCTGAAAGTCTCAATATAATGCATGGTAGTTGATGAATGATCATTCTGAATACCCATTTTTCATGGTACTGCATAAAGTGCGTCCCTCTCTCAAAAGGGACACAGTGGAGGCTATTACATTCTACAATATACAGTACTTCTGTATATACCTTGTGTATACTACTGTAGTGGCCTCCCCCCTCCCAAATAAATGAAAATGGCGATGCCTGGAGAGGTAGCCCTACTATGGTCATGATTGTATTACTGGTGATAAACTTGACAGCCTTTCCTTTGTTTTCCTGTAGGGCTTTCCTGTAGGGCTTCGAAATAGGCTCTCCTTATTTAAGATATTCAGAAATCCCGGAGAATAGTCCAACTATTTATGGGGTACAATGCGGACGACTGGAGAATTGATCAGGTACTTTTACTTCCAACAAAAACCCGTACATGTATCTTCCTATCACGTGACTGGCTTCCATATGGCACCTTGCCCAAATGTGGACATTCACAGATTAGCGAAGTCTCGAAAAAGGTTTTTTTTGGTGTGGATATTGGGTGTGCATTTTTTTAGTAGAGTTTGGGTGTATTTCTAGTATATTTCTGGTGTACGGGTGTTTGTTGCGCGCTTCTTCACTTCCCTCCCATAAAAAGATTGCATCTTCCTCTATCCTTCATCATGAGCCCCAGAAACGCCGTCAAAATCCGCCTTGCCAGGTTTGGTAGGAAGAACCAGCCCGTATATAACATTGTGGTTGCAAATACCCGCAAGGCACGTGACGCCTTGCCCATTGAAGTCATCGGCACTTACAATCCCATTGCCACGCCGCTTTCGCCCGATGAAAAGGCTCAAGGTGTCAAACCCTACAAGCAGATTGAGTTAGATTTCCACAGGGCAAAGTACTGGTTGGGTGTTGGAGCTGCGGTATCTGACCGTATATCATTTCTTTTTAAAAGAGCTGGTTTATTACCCCAGTCCTGGCCTAAAGAGGACAAGTTGACGCAGATCATTGAACGGCCCGTAATTGAGGAACCAAAACTTATTACTCTAGAAAAGCAGGAATTATTGAGGCCCAGAGATTAAATAATTTGGTTAGACTGTTGAGCCAGATTAATATTTTGGTTAGACTGTTGAGCCAGATTAATATTTTGGTTAGACTGTTGAGCCAGATTAATATTTTGGTTAGACTGTTGAGCCAGATTAATATTTTGGTTAGACTGTTGAGCCAGATTAATATTTTGGAACTCATGCCCAGACCACTTCTTGACATTTACAAATGTTTGGGAAAATGACCAGCCATGTACATAGAAAGATGTATGATTCAGACCATTTAATTGTGACGTCGTTATTTTGATTCTGAAGTTTCAGTAATCAAGAGGTGCTTGAAATAGTTTTGGGGTATTACTCTTATAAACACCTTTTTATATGGTGTAGCACATTCTCCTTTTGTGTACACATTGCTATAACTCAATTGGAAGTCAATCTTAGACCTATAACAATTTATAACCCAGTTGCTATGGTCAGTATGCAGGAGTGTTCCCGATTAGGTTGTCCCAACCAGCCGAAAGTCTATGATTGAATCCTTATATATATTTTATGAAACGGATTTGTAGTTATATTAACTATTAAAGAAGAATTTTATTAATTATTTGATTAATACTATATTAAATTATAGTCCTACATATAGTAGTCGCCTGCTTAAATCTCTTCTTTGAATTAAAAAATGTGTTTATTTTCAGTATATTTTAAATAATTAATATAGTTACGTACCTGAATATTTACAACCATATTCTTATTGTTTGTATATCAATCCTGCATATTGTACTTCTTTGTATATGGATTAACCACATCAAGCCAGTGTACACCTGGTCTATTTTTGACATATTATTGATCAAATTGGCGCCAGTGGCGGCTAACTCCTCCCACCTTTCCAAGTCCGAAAAGAAGGAAATAGCCGTGGACAATTGCACCTTCAACTGGACATTCTAATACTACTACTCACACTCAGACCTGTATGGAACTCTTTGCTTTCTAGTTAGTTCTGACTGTCATACGTATCCCTTTTATGTATATTATTATTACCAGTAAAACTTGCATATTAGTATGTACTGCATATACCCCAAATACTTTATTCGACATAATCTACTCTAGTGAATATACTTGACTCATAAGACTAGAAGTTTTACATCTGAGCAATCAAGTAGACAGTATAATAGTATTATAATCCTACACTGATAAATAAGGTCTGGCCGAAAAGTCACAGCTAATAAGTTGGCACTCTATTTCTGACCAACTAAAGTCTATATAAACCCTGGATTCCATTTATGGCAATCACAACAAAGGAGAATAACCAACTAGGTACAGGACCTACTAAAAGAATCTAACACTAACTTTATTTATTGTTGTACTGTATATAGTGCACTGCATATAATGCGCTCCCACAAGCTCAATGGCTTCACAATAATCTAAGTGTATATGTATACTGCTTTCTTTTTAGCCAATGGTAATAAAGCCATTGTGTATACAATAACCCTTACATCCCTTCAACACAAAATAACATAATTACTAAAGAAGCTCTAATACTTGTGTTTATAGTAGTGATGCGGTCATGTTACTCATTCAATCTTTTCATTCCCAATCTTTTCATATCTTTTCATATCTTTTCATTCAACCACATCTTAGTGTTTATGCCAAGGAATGTACTTGCACTTATAACACTTTATTTGCTTGAACTCCACTTTCTTAACCACGTGCGCATCTTCGTAGTCCGCACGGATATTTCTGACTTCATAGGCCACGGCTTCGTTCAACTGAAACACCTTAAGGGAAAGCGGAATCTTTCTTCCTTCGGGGAATTCTAGGTCGGAGTTTTGACCGTGGCTGGCACTTGGAGATGTATAGCTGGGCGGTCTTTCTGGGGAAACTACCTCGCCTGTTTCGGATCCGGAAAACGACTTCTTGTTATCCATTATCTGGTCGATTGTGCAGTTGGTAATATGCTTGCGGTCCGAGTCAAAGCCTGCCTTCAAATGCGCAAAGTACGCACTCCATTGCTCTGTGTGGTTTATGTGTTCACTTTCACAGAGCATTTCGTATGTCTCGTCGTACCTGCTTTCATATTCTCGCCGGTAAGTTTTTTGTCTAGACACCACTTCTTCATGCTTCAATAGATTCTTCTTTAGCTCATTTGGAGCCTCGTTTTGGACTCTGTTTAAGCTTTCTTTTCCCTCAATCCCGCTTGCATTTGGTGCTTCTTTTTCTGTGAATTGGTCTTCACAGTTCTGTGCACTGCTTTTGATTTCTTGGCTTTCATGTGTGTGTTTAAAGTCACTCTGATTTGACATAAAGCAGTCTAATGGAGAGTCAAGCTTTTCTTCCACCGTTAAATCTTTGTTGAAGAAATTCACAAACTCGGGGATTTTCACTTCCTTTGGAACATGTCCTCGGAAATTGTAATGGCCCCTCTTCACATTGAAGACGTCATCCATTCTTCTTATTACGGTATCCTCCATATTTCCGGCTTCATCGTAGTTCTGCTCAATCACTAAATCCTCGTGGTAGATTTCATTGTACAAATCCACGAAAATCTGGAGGTAATTGATCGACTGCAAAGGTGTGCACCATTTCAACTTTGGGAAGTTGCAAATGAGCTCTTGGAATGAGCTTTGGATGAGTCGTTTCTGGTGCTGCATAAACTGGACTTTTCCATCGCCAGCTACCTCTTCACTCAGCTTGGATGACATAATAGACCCCTCGCATTCTTCGACCTTTGGCGTATCCTCTAGGTTCTCTTTCTGTGCATTTTCCTCGCTGATCTGCTTCTTCTTCTTGTCAACTTGCCGTAAGAATTCAGTAGTAACATGGATATTATGAGTGCCGTTTGGGTGGATCTCGATGCCTTTCTTCCGCAACTTCTGGTACAAATGGAAGCGGGCATTCTCTTTGTCCTCGTCGAATGTGCTTTTTTTGTCTCTATAAAAGAGCGGCCCCAATGAATGCATGCGGTTATAAGCATTCTCCCTTCTCTGTTTTTGCTGATACTTTGCTTTCCTTTTTCTGAGGGAGTTGGTGATTTGAGAATAGAAAGGGTCTGTAACAGGAGACACATCCATTTGTTTCACGTAGGCTTGGAGCCTTGAAAAATGGCACAAATACTCCTCAAGGGAGTCTAGATCATGGATAGTATAGGTCTTCTCGTTGATAAGTCCCAAATAGTATAAAAAGATACTCTCATCCGGAATGCAGTTGTTTAAAAGAATCAGATTGATGCGTTCGAGAAGACTGAGGATCTCTTTGAACTCAAATCTGAAAAGATCGCGAGGAGTGTCGTTAACAAGCTCATTTGACTTGGGATTGCTAAGGTTCTGCTTGATTTCCGACATGGAATTAATGAGTGAACGATTTGTTTCTAGGAACAGAACCAAACTAAATCCAGTCTCCATCCTAAAACTGTCATATTCCTTCAACCACACATGTTCACTTAGAAACAGTCCTCCTTTCAGGGGCGAAGACGAATTTGGCTCCAACAAGTGGGAAAATTTGTAGGGATTCGTAAATGTGAAGGTCAACAATGTTATGTCATGAACACACTTGATAACATGATAGCAAGTGGTCGAACGAGAGTCACTTTTGCACATCTTTAACGCCTTATGAATCAAGTTCTCCATGTACAACTTGCTTTTCTGCAGTATGGTGTATACAAACTCTTCATATACTTGCCTGTTGACCTCAATGCAGTAGTATATTGTTTCCATCAACACATTTCTCAACTTGATCAAAACTTGAGGCACGTTTTCAAGATGGTCAAAACCTTCGAAACACAAGTTTGTAATCATAGCGAGACCTTGGGTGAGTTTATTTTGACCATTCTGCTCTAGAATTTGAGGCCGAATCAAGTTATTTATCGGGAAGGAAAAATCAAATGATAAATCATCTCTAACTTCTTCAAGATCACTTCTAATTTCTTTAAGATCATCTTTAACTTCTGCAAGGCCTGCTCTTACTTCTTCAAAGGATTTGCAGTCTTTCTTTCCTTCAAGAAAAGAACCAAATCTTGCCTCCTCAAGAAACTGACTACCTTTATCAAAAGAGGAAACGTTTCCAAACCCATCATCTTCATTGTTGCCCTCATCCTTGAAGCTGTAGTCTGCAAAATCACCATCACCATCTTTAACGACATTTCTAGGTAAATGAAAACCTTGTGGATGGAGATTTTTGGGCGCCAAGTGTTTGGAAGAAGAGCCCACCTGCTGCAAATCAAAAGCAGATGTGTGTTCTAGGCGCTGATGCTTCATCATCCAAGTAGAATTCGGGATAATTTTTTTTTTGGAACTTTCTTATGCTTGAAGTTTTAAGTATTTGAAATTCACAAGGTAATTGTAGTACACTTAAAGCCACGGGAAGTGCAATAGTATGCGAAGCTTTGCTTTGAAAATCAACAATGGGTGCAAAAGCGAGTTTTTTTTCCTGTATGTAGCGCCGCGCACGTGAAACGATGAAGTGTCGTTGAGGACACCAAATAAATAGGGACAAATTATAGGGACAAATTATAGGACCAAATAATAGGACCAAATAATAGGACCAAATAAAGGGTGTAAAAAGGCCAGAAATGTCTGAAATTTTGGCAATTTTGGAAATTCTAGATATTGCCAGTAAAAAGCTGTAAATTTCCAGGAATTGAAAGAAAACGTCAAAATAGGTGGTAAAAAGGTGATAAAAGACACCCTGCTTTAAAACCCTTTTGAGCATTTCTCGTATAAAGTCACGTGACATAGGAAATTGCTTGCAACCCTGGACATTAAAAGGGAACACCCCCCCTCTTTATGAAGTACATGATATTCGTATGAGAGATGATAGAATAGAGTCGGCTTTAACAAGCCGACTCTGTTTGAAATATTATCAATTTTACTTATGTGCATTTTACCGAATAGTCAATGGGAAGTCTTTAATGTTAATCTATAGCAAATTCGCTACTTGCCGCCAAAAAATTTCTATTAATCTACAATGCAGTGATGACTAATTGATTAGTTGCTAAACATTCTTAATCAAACAAACCAAAACCCATGTCGTCGTCAGACTCCTCGGCCTCCTCTGGGGCAGCCTCCTCAGCAGCAGCCTCAGTGGCAGCAGCACCAGCAGAAGGAGCAGCAGCAGCGTAAGCCTCTGGGTTAGCCAATCTGTCCTTGATAGCCTCAGAACCCTCAAAGGTGTAGTCAGTGGCAATGGACAAAGCCAAGACGTTCTTATAGTGGTTGATAACAGAGTGACCAACAGATGGCAAGGTTGGGTAGCCGACAGCCAAAGAGATGGAGGCAATAGTGTTGATTGCAGAGACAAAGTGGGAAACCAACTCCTCGTCGGTGATGTCCAAGATATCAGCAGGGAAGACTTGACCCTGGTCATAAACTTGAACAACAGTCAAACCATAGGTAAATGGAGAGATGTTCAACAAGTTAAGCAAAGAAGCCTCGGAAGGTCCGACTTTGTTACCGGCCTCAACCACCTTGACGTCAGAGACAATCTCAATGAAACCTCTGGCAATCTTGGTTGGAACACCCAAAGCCTGGAAGAAAGAGGTCTTACCTGGTTCCATACCGGTGTTACCAGCTGGGACGTACACATCCTTTGGAGCAACGGCACCAGCTCTGGCTGGTGCAGCAACAACATTGGAAATGACGGTCTCTCTGATGCTCTTCAAGTCACCGTTGGTGAAGATGAAACCAACGTTACCCTTGATAAAAGGCAACAACTTCTCATACTCAGGCAAGTCTGCCAAGAAACTTCTAACGGCTCTTCTGATCATGGTGTTCTTACCCATGAGGACGTGGGCTTCACCTCTCAAGGCCTTTCTGACCTCGTGCATCTGTTGGGAGGAGACGTTGTCAACACCGACCACAAGAATGGACTTGTATTCGGTCAACAACTCCTTCAACTTAGCGAAGTACTGTACTTTCTTTTCACGAGTTCCACCCATTTCGATTTATTTCTTCGTTAGGAGTATTTAATGGCACTCAATAAAGATGGAGTTTGAAAGAAAAAGATGAAAATTTTTATCTTGGGTCGCGGGAGCCACTGTAGAAGCCCTAATCACGTGATGATGTTAACATCACGTGGAAACCTGAAGTAAGCCCTCGTCATGTGACCGCGCGTTACGTCGACAAATCGCCGATAAACTGGTCACCTGAACAAACAGCTGATTTGTCACGTGAAACAGTGCATTACATGCAAGATATCTATGTGATTTCTATTGTTCTTATTTATCTCTGGAACTAACCGTACCCGAGGTTTTCATAGTCTGATGCTACAAAAACGTTGTGGAGAAACGTGTTCCACAACTTGCAGAACTTCTCTCCCTTACGGCCCAATTTCCGGCCCAAATCTAACCACAGCAACACTGTGAGGTCTTCCATGGCATACATCTTGTCATCGGTTGCATACTGGATCTCGAAGCCAAAATCCTTTTTCCCGGCGTTGATCAGCTTAAGATCAAGGTAGTATTGCACATAGCGCTCAGGTGTGAACATCTGGCGGACATAAGCGGGCCCAAGGGCAACATCCGACGGCATTTTTGGCGGAAATGACTTGTCCCTTTTCTTCTTATTCCTTGCACGTGATCCTGCATCTGGCTCTTTGAAGGTGGCAAACTCGTCTTCCAAGAGATGATCGAGATTCTGGAAGAATGAGTCCCACGACTGCACATGGAACAGCTCCTCCTCATAGAGGTCGGTGATGTTGTACTCCCACACTCGGAACCCAGGGTTAAATGTGGGCACAATACTTGGGGTCACGTGCACCACCAGGTACCGCTCGCCGTGAGTACCGGATTTCCTCTTACTCTTTATGGCACCATAAATGGTATCACGGAGCATTTCTATGTAGCTCACTTTGTTGCTTGGAACGCCGCCCTGAGTCGTAAAGCGAGATCGGGAAAAGTCCATGATATCAGGTGACTCGCCTTGGCGGAGGTAGAGGTTTTCCAAGGAGTCCTCAGGTTCCAAACTGGTATTTAAAAAATGACTCAAATTTTCACCAGGTTCTCCATTCTCTCCAAGAGAAGTGGCAATGGACTTATATGCCTGTACAGAGTCCAACGGGATAAAGTGGTCCAAGTTCATATGACCATAGAGCCCGCCGATAATCACGTCTCGGTACTCATGTGACCAGGCCATATACTTTCGAAGACAAGACACATCATAGTTCTTCGAATTTGGCGGTACGTGCCCTGTCAACCACACCTTCATTCCCCGGTGGCGCATCTCCTTCAAAACATAGCCCAACCACAAGAAGAGCTTATATCCCGGGTCATTTCGGTTGTCACACGAGTCTACTAATGGATTCGACTGGAACAAGTACAACGTGTTGATGGAAAGCACCGCCAACCGGTTAGGAATTACTTCCTGGAAAAAGTACACGCCTCGGCTGAACGTGTGCATCTGGTGCTGCGGCACGAAGTTCCGCCACACCTTATAAAACTCTCGTGTCTGAAGCGTGGGCCCTGTGGCAAACAAGTTATGGGGATACACGTCGTTATTTCCCAACGAGGGTATGGGCAAGTTTCCAAACCGGTCCTGCATCATCTTGCTGATGCGTTCATTCATCTCCAAGATTTTTTCTTCCGTCCGGGGGTGGTTCCGGTCGTTGTCGTGGCGCATGTTGTCACCGGTCCATACTAGGAAGTCGATTTTGTCCTTGAGATTGGCTTCGATCCAGTTGAGCGTCTCTTCTACCAAAATTAGCGGGGAATCGCAACCTAAAATGGCATCTCCATACTTTCCAGCATTTCCTTTACCGCCATGGCACTTGCTGCTATCGATATCTGATCCGGCTTTATAGTGTTCATCGGGATGGAAGTCTGTGATGTGGAGAAACCGCCCGTGTATGTGTTTTTTGGCGCCTGTGAGGGGGTTTTGGATGGATACGGGTTTCTTGGGGGTAAGGCCGAGATTTAGAAGAGCATTTTCTGAGGAGATTTCGCCGGTCGACACAGTGAAGAGTTGTGTCTTTTGATGCCGGTTGAGAAGTGCTTGGAGAACTACCACTAGGAGAGTGGCAGTTAGAAGCTTCCGAAACATGGGTGTTGTGGGTAGTTGAAGATGAGAGTTTCACGTAGGGCTATGACCACGTGATGCGCTTATATATAGGATAATTGATATATGACGAGTTCACGTGATAAATGTTTTATGTGTAGGGCATTGATTTGACAGATTTTGTTTCAGTTGATTGCACATAATCTGGTATGCATCAAGCTTCTCGGTCGCTCTCAGCATTCATTGCTTCATGAGTTCTTAATAACCTTAAGGTGTTATTCTTAGACCGAAGCGCGTAGCACCTGCATATTTATGCTTTATATGTGCATTAACAATGTGAAACGCGAAAACTCGTGATATGCAGGATGTGTTTATTTTTAGGCCAAAAATATACACAGAATGCGTGGTTGGAGGTGGATGTTTGAAATTGTCGCTACTTCCGAGCAATTTGATCTCCAAATGTCGCCTTGGATGTCGCCTTGGATGTCTCCAAATGTGCTACTTCCGAGCTACTCAATGTCCTTCAATGTCCTTCAATGTCCTTCAATGCCCTTCAATGTCCTTCCATGTCGCATTCAATGCCTTCCATGTCACATTCGTTCTCTTCTATGCCACATTCATTCTCTTCGATGTCGCGTTCAATGTCTTTGATCTCCTGTCGCTTGTGTGGGAGAATGAGCGCGCAATCCCCGAGTTTCACGCTAATGTCAGATGCGCATAAACCCTTCAGAAACAACCTTCGAAAACCAATTGCCTCTTTTAGGAACGTAATAGCTTTACGTGACTACCAAAAAACGGTCTACGCGATTCGTTTCTGAAACCCTCCCCCCCTGTAATTTTTGCATCCATTCAAACCCGTTGTACACACTCTTCCCTCTATTACCATCCTAGGCTCCCCATATTAATGGGTCTAATAGGCAGAAATCAAAGCACAAGTATTGCGTGCAAAAGGACCCCCTTGAGCATAGTAGCACATGCAGCTCGCGTTGCAAAACAATCACGAAACGCACGTAATATACCGCGAAATGTAAACATAAACAAAGCGTGCATACGCACGTCTCTCATTTATTTTTTTCGTTTTTATTACTTGCATAGGCTATCATTAAGGTCAATCAGGCAACGTATGCAAGCAGTGCGTTTGTTTTTTTTTCATTTATTCACTTTACTGCCTTATGAAACATTCGTGTTACGCCCGCTCGCGCTTATATATAGCCGTAGGATCCCCTTCTTTTAGTTTTTTATATTTCCAAATTTTTTTCCTTTAGATTTCCATAATTCATTTAGATCTCCATAGATTTCATTAGATTATTTCAATTAATTTCGTTAGATCTCCATACTTCATTTAGATTTCATTAGATCTCCATATTTACATTTCTACATACTTCAAGTCTTTATTCACTGAGTCTTGGCTCATCCACATTCATTCATTAACCATGAGCACGTTCATTTCGTCTACGCCAGAAAAATCCTTGCCTCCGTTGGACCGGCTCAAACACTCAGTCTCTAAGCCCAACTTGCAGCTTCCGCCTTTATCTATGCTCCTAAATGCCGTGGATCAAACGCCCTACAAACAAAACTTGCCCATAATTGGCAGCTTGACCCCTCTACAAACCCCTCAGTACTTCATGTCTTCCCATTCTGCATTCTACAAAAACTCGCATGAAACCCCGGCGCTTGGTGTGGACACGTCTTTAGTACAGGAAGCTCCAAAACAAAAGAGCCCGGCAAAACGTTCTCCAGATTCCAATCTTGGTAATAGTATCGTGTCCAATGGTAATGACACGTCCAATTCAAATATCATTTCCAATGCAAATGTCACAATGGATTCGGATGCAGATCTGTCTATTGTCAATGACTCCATGATTCGGCCTGCTACTATAAGAAAGACCGCTACATCTCCCTCAAGAGACTTTGCTTTCATTAGCCACTCTCCTGCCACATACCCCTCTCAGGAACCATGTATAGACAATGCCTCTTTAGCACGCAGAAAGAGGAGAAGAACATCACCCAATGAACTCGCCATCTTGAACCAGGAGTTCTTGAATGGCTCTACGCCAGAGAAGGCACGCCGCATTGAAATTGCTCGCAAGGTCAACATGAGTGAAAAAGCCATCCAAATTTGGTTTCAGAACAAAAGACAATCTCTCCGCAGACTCAAGTCCACCGATAAGGAAATCACGCTATTGCCGCCCACGCCCGACTCGTCTGCCGTCGCATCTGCAATTCCCACAGAAGCTGTACCCACGCCTCTTTACGAGTCCACGCCCATTAGGCCATCCATCATCAAGTCTCACTCGCAGAATTTCTCGGAAAGTCCAATGATCGCGCAGCTGTCGCCCATCCGGTCATATTCCACGTCCAATTTGAAACCATTCATGACCAAAGACCCCAACAAAGGCACATTATTGTCCAGAATGCTTGCCAGCTCCAACGAAAAGAAAGACCAGCAGTCTGAGCTCGTGATGAACCTTACCAACAAGAAGCAACCGGAATTTGCACGGCAATCAGCATCAGCATCCACGCAATTGATGACGTTCAAGCTTACGCCGAAGGACCGGAAACCTTTGGGAACTCTTGATACCAATCTGATGAATAAGCAGAGAACAAAGGATAATCAGTGTATCCAGGGATTGCTTTCGTTGAGAGCATCCAACCACTGAGACATTACAGACTATCTGTATTATGAGTAATGACACAATAGAATTCCAATTCAATACTTAGTATAATGTAGTCAGGGAAACACGGGTTTGATGTATCCCACAAACTTCTATTGTTCAAACATATTTATGACTCTACCATTATATGTACAGATTCTTAGAAGCTATGATGCTTCTATACCTCTTGTATCCAACTACCATTTATTGACCGTTACCTTTCACATTTCTACTTTCTCTAGACCATGTGACTACATCAGTGTATTATGTAGACTCTATACAGTACTGTAGGAATATGTTATTCAACTAATACGTATCAGCATCTACTGTAAGATCAGTCCAGTAAAGACAGACTGGTGACTGTATATAAGTTACTTTTGGTTTCTATTAATATGCTCCCTAATACTTTTGTTTAATATTAAATTCAGAAAACGGATTATGTGAGATGAATAGTAGCTTAAATAATATAATGATTTAACTTGTGTCATTGTCTACTACCCTAAACCCATGTAAATAATTAGCCTAGGTTTTCCGATAGTCTAGTAGTAGTAGTAGTAGTAGTAGTAGTAGTCATCTCCAAGGTCAAAAGTAAATGTTGGGCTTGGAAACATCTTTCGAGTCCCACTCCCGCTTGGTGTTCTTGCATTTTAAAGCCTTAGCGAAAGGCTATGGTCTGGTACTCTTCTGCCCACATTTGGGGTGAAGCATACGAGTATCACTACGGTTTTCACTTGTCATATGGACCTCTAACTGAAGATAGATTCACGACATTTCCGTTAACTATGGAAAGGATATTGTTTCACTAGAGGATTTTGGCAACTTAGAGTAGATTTCGATTAAGGTCATTAAGGAGAAGCAAAAATTCGAGAGTTTGGAAATAACCAAGAAGGACTTGTTGAAGATATTTTCCTACAACAAGTACAACTTCATAGCAACAAGGTTCCTCATAATACTTCTACTACCGTGTACAGATGTGGTACCTTGGTCGATTTACACATCTTGCGAACTGGAAAAATCAAGGCTTTTGTGTCAACGAGTACCTAGCGTGTACGGAGACAAGGTACTTCGTGGATATGTTGTATGCAGATAAGTGAGAGACGTGCATGGCCGTGATCAATAGGACCTGCAGACTATAGCTAGACAATAGGGCTGTGTGGATCCAGGACAATAGGGCTGTAGCGGCTCTTCACGACGAGAATAGTATAAGACGAGGCTGCGGCCCCGACTTAGGACTTTGGTCTGGTAAGGTACAACTTACTTATCCCTGTATATAAATATATACTAAAACACAAGTTGAAATTTTGAGGTTATCAATAATCCTCCTACTTCTTGGGTGACGTTGCCAATTATTCTTTGTACAGAGTCTACGGTATCAGGTTCCCAGATAAAATTTGATGGACGAGGACTTGAGATTATAGAAAATTCGATACAGAACAGGAGTTGTTCTACATCAATGAAATGTCTCCTGCAACTCCGGTTGCCTCATGGATAAGAATCAGTAGTCTAGTAGACTAGTAGTCTAGTGGTAGGTATTAGTAGTTGTAGTTACCCAGCTTCTATTTATGTGCTCAATATGCCTAAGACTACATTATTTAATTTTATCTTCCAATTATTATACAGCTA
>NLAU01000674.1:0-20129 GCA_002370875.1 Metschnikowia arizonensis
GAGTATTAAGGATAATGGTTCAATAAGAAGGGGAAAAGGGATTACCTTGCATTGTACCTCGCCGAAGAGCAAATGGTTTGCACTTGGTCCGGTTTATGTAGATACAGGCATACTACTTCGTCAGGATTGTCACGATAGCAGTACGGAGCCCTTATGGGATCCCCCTTGTTAAAACCTGTTCAGTCATGAGAAATTGAACCAAAGGCCTTTTATCCACCATTGCAATACATCCTTGGGTGTGTCTAAGGATGCGCAGGTAGATACCATCTTTTTTCACTCCGGTTCATAACTGTCAGATTCCTTCCAGAACAAATTCCTTGAACTGCATGATGAGAAGGTGGATCTGACGGTATCTGCAACCTTGAGCAATCTGGAATTGATTACTCTGCAGATAATTCTTAGGCTTGTATTGGTAAGGAAGATTGGCCTGAAGTCTTTTGGAAGGAGAGTGATGAGCACTTCCCTCATATGATTGGGGATGTGCCCAGACTCAGCTTGTTAGCAAAATAAACGAGGACTGGGCCGTGGGTACTCCACGTTTCTCTTCACAAGGATATGGAAGTCCATTTTCCCAAGATAAACCCGGGAGACCATCTTAGGGAGGCACGGGCTTATCTTCGCCAGGAGACCCGTCCTTTGCGTTAAAAATCGAATAGAATAATTCCTCACTAGTAAAGTCTGCGTCAAGGTTGAGCTTTTGTTCCTCAGTCACAAATGGGGGTGGGTTTTGAGGCGGTGGCAAAAGTTTCTGAATTCATTCACGCCAGAAGGTTAGAGGGCTCTCGAGAATCTCCTCTGTAGTGTATAGCGACTCACGCTCAACGGTACCGGCGTCAGTTTCCTTATCCAATTCCGTAAAAATGCCGAGCCTCGTTATATGCAGGTCGATATATTTAGTTGATGTATTTAATAGGGAGGTACGGGGTTTCAGAAGGTACTTTACTTTAAAACAAATGAAGTTTAACACAGCGCTTAGAGGTTGTTGGCCACAGGTGAGCTACACTGGAGTTGACCTTAGCCGAAAGGGAAGGGAAATCTGTAAATCCGAGATAAGCCATTGAAATTATTGCTTTTGAAGGAGGATTTCTAGTAAAGTCAATAAGTTGGGTTGATTACGTCCCTGCCTTTGTAGAGTGTCTGTCTAGACACTAGACAGGGACTAGACACTAGACAGGGACTAGACACTAGACAGGGACTAGACACTAGACAGGGACTAGACACTAGACAGATACTAGACAGATACTAGACAGATACTAGACAGATACTAGACAGATACTAGACAGATACTAGACAATAGAAACTAGACAGGAACTAAACAGAGACGCTAGACTAGACACTAAATTGACCCTAGACAGACTCTAGACAGACTCCACACACTCCACACACTCCACACTTCGCCACCTATTGCCGTATCACATCCTCTAAAGTACCAAATGTCAAAACATCCTCAATACGACTAGCACCCGTAAATAACATGGCTAATCGATCAATTCCACATCCCCATCCTCCAGTTGGAGGTAAACCATATTTCAAGGACTGCACATAGTGCCAGTCAGGCACGATGGTTTCCAAACTTCCAAAATTGACCTTATTTTTCTGCTGCTCCAAAAACTTTTCCCCTTGATCAAACGGCGAGTTTTCCTCTTCATAAGAATTGACATATTCTTTTCCATTAATAAAGAGCTCGAACCGTAGAGAAATGTCATATTCTTTGCCGCCATATTCTTTGGTGGTGGACTTGGCCAATGGAGACATGAGCGATGGCTGGTTAAAGATGAATATAGGCGTATTGGGCAGACTCAAAGAAATGGCCTCGAGAAATGTGCTGGAAAGATGATCAAGTAAAGAAGCGGCAGTGCTTTCTGCAGGAACACGTAAATCAATCTTTTTATAGTATTCCACGAGGGAGTCTGTGTCCAAAACTGAGGGGAACGGCACTCCTGTCTTCTCCTCTAGCGTGGGAATAAACTCATATCTGGGGAACTGCATGGTGGACAAGTTTTTGAGCTTAGGGAGTTGGTCCTGGAGCAACAGATGATGATTTTGGCTATTAAAACGCTCCAAATCTTGGTAGATACGGGCAAAAATAGCTTCGGAAAGATTCATGAGTTCCTCAAGACTAGTAAAACTTCGGTAAAACTCACAACTATGAAACTCAGGGTTATGAGTGGCATCAATACCTTCATTCCGGAAATTGGGCCCGATTTCAAATACCTTATCGAAGCCAGAAATCACCAATTTCTTTAACCATAATTCTGGAGCCACTCGGAGATGGAGCTTTTCGTAATTGGAAGTCTTCTCTTTGCCGCTCAAGCTTGGTAGAAACCTCAGCGAGGTTTCAAAAGGCTCGGCATTTGCTCCGGTGCCTCTTCCGGATATTATCGGGGTTTGAACTTCTAAAAAACCTTGGTCCACTAAAAAGCCTCGGATCGACAGGATAATGCGAGACCGAATCAAAATTCTTTGACGCAGTTGATCATCCACTAAATAATTCAACACTCGGTTATGATTAATGGATTTCCGGGTCCGTAATTTGTCAGGAATTGAAGTGGACTCGAGACAGGGACTGGCGACCTGCATATAGTCCGCCGCTTGAAGGGTTAATTCGCCACTATTGGTCTTATAAGCATGTCCCACGCACGTGACGTGATCTCCTTTACGGATGAATGATAATCTCTTGGCAAACTCTTCTTTGGTCACGTTGAGTAGCTTGTTGGACGTCAAGATCTGCACCTTATGGTCGTCCTGCATAATATCAATAAAGTAGAGGCCCTTACCAGATTTACGGACAGAGCGAACTTTTCCTTCAAGTTGGAATTGGCCTTCGGACCGACGGTTGGGGGATTCCGAGAAAACTGAGGTTTTGAAATCCGCTATGAACTTGGGCACCCTGAGCGTGGGCACGACGCGACGCAATTGGCCAATGGTGGGGTAGTAGAGCCGAGGGTTGGCGGTTATGAGCCCTTTCCTTTTGACATGGATTGCAGTTTCGGACAGGTTATAGCGTATGGCAGTTCTCCACATTGTAGTATGGTAGTTAAGAAGAGATGCGCAGTTTGCACATGAACTGCGTACAAGCCTAGCCATGAATTAATCTTAAGAGGAGGGTGTGTTATCTGCAGGAACACCTCGGAAATAGAGAATTTGTAGGAATTATATAATGAAGATAACATATTGGAGCTTCCATAACAGAGCAAAGAGGGACGGACGCGTTGTATAGATATTTCAGGGGTCGTGCATATACCAAGACGCTGTGAGTGTACGAATGAAAACGGTGCATGGGCGAAGTCAGCAGGTGCGAAGAGTAAAATGGAATTATAAGAGATTTAGGAGATGGAAATGGTTATAAGAGGGGTCAGTGGCGTGACACTTGTACACCCGTACACCGGTATTATACACCCGTACACCGGTATTATACACCCGTACACCGGTATTATACACCCGTACACCGACGTTATACACCCGTACACCGACGTTATACACCCGTACACCCAAATATATTATGAGCTTCATTAATAATTAAGTAGCCGTTCATATCCATATCGTCCAATCAGCAACTGTATAATGGCAACTATAAGGCATATATTAATTACGAACAAATCTAGCATAATATAATGCACAATTGCTTATTGAAATTGCAAGCCATCATTGACTACAATTTGATAGAGGCATGATGGCTGGATTGCATACAACATAACACATTTAACGAAAAGTACAACTACAATCAACTAAATTAGAAGGGCATAAGTAGCCTAGAAACTGTGTGGGTGGTGAGGTGGTATGGTGAGGTAGTAGGGTGCGGTGCGCATTATTTAATGAAACTCAGCAAATCTGCAAATTATCGCCTCAGTCAATATTTAAATAACAGCACCTGCATATACCAGGAGAGGCAGTTCCGCACAGCATTACAGCGCAACTTTCCTAGTTTATTGATTGAATGTATATTGACCCTGCACCGAAGTCTGTCAAGACTTTACTTTACCGACAGTGTATATGGCTTACATGCAGGTCCGTTTAAATTACTGTGCTGATTTAGCTTATTCTGCATATTCTCTTTACTATATTCACTACATTCACTTCTCTGCCACACCTGTACATCCCATTCTCCTTACTGCCTCGCTCGCGTACTAACTAACCGAAAAAAAGAGCGAGAATAATAAACTTCCAACAAACAATCTGCAAATACTTCTCCGCATCTCTTTGTCCACGGTCCTTGTGTGTTGAATCTGAGACTGACACTATTTGACTGATATTTATAGAATAGAGTTTAAAAGAGGTTAGAGGTTTTACTGGCGGTAACTGATAACCTGAGGACCCTGACTAGACCTAGTCTTAGACCTAGTGTTAGTAGAGCTGCCTTCTAGAGCTACTCCTACTACTCCTACTACCTCCCTTCCTAGAGCTACTACTCCTACCCCTACTACCTCCCTTCCTAGAGCTACTACTCCTACCCCTACTACCTCCCTTCCTAGAGCTACTACTCCTACCCCTACTACCTCCCTCCCTAGTGCTACTACTCCCACCCCTACTACCTCCCTTCCTAGTGCTACTACTCCCACCCCTACTACCTCCCTTCCTAGTGCTAACCCCTACCCTACCCACAAATGAGAAAAATCTGGAGCAAATCGTCTAAAAGACGCTCCATATCTACAATCTCAAAATCAAAACCTGATTCCCTCATAGATATCTCCGAAGCAGATTCTCCTGATCGCACGCTGGCTGTTCGGGCTTTGATTCTCCCAAATTATGATACTGATATTGTTCGTCATGATTGGATTAATGGTATCTTGAACTCGTCGCCGGCTCATGATTTTACTGAACTGAATCTTCAGCTCTATCGTGTGGAATTACGTGGCTCCTTCTTGTACATCTATAGGCCTCCGCCACAAATGGGTGTTCGCCTGATTCGTGTTAATGCAAAGGTTGCTGCTGCTCCTGCTACTATTCCTGCTGCTGCTCCTGCTACTACTCCTGCTGCTGCTTCTGATTCCACCACCTTTTCTTCCCTGCTTGACCTGTCCACTATCATTTCCTCCAAAATTCTTCTGCTGCATGATGCCATCCCCCCTGAATCTCCTCTTGATTCCGACTTCGAACCCCCTATTAAATGCTTTAAGCCCCTCCAACTGTCCTCCGCCCACTCCAGCTCCTCCACCTTGCCACTTCACGACCTGCCGTTTAATCCCGTCTCGGCTTCCGCTAAAAATGCCTCCATTGCTTCCCGCTCGCACGACCCTGACGTGGAAATCACTTACTTCCTGACTCAAATCCCTCATCCAAACCTCAACTTTGACTTCACCATCAAGTCGTTTCTTCCCCACTCCTCAATTGAGAGTTTGGTGCACTTCTTTTTATTTGCTGATGCTCTGGCCTTTGCCAATTCCATCCAATCGCTTATCTCCGTGTTTCCGCTTCTCCCCAAGTTTCTTGATGTCTTGAAACTTATGTTCTTGCTCTTAACCGCCGTCCACAAGGGTGACTTCGGCATCGTGTCCTTTGATGTGTCCCTGCGAGTCATTGATTTCTTCCATCACCTTGAGCATGATTTTGCCGGCTTTTTGTTGAAATCTGATACTGCTCCAGAAATACTCAAAATCTTGGAGTTGTTGACCGAAATCATCGATGCTACGAAATACCCGGACTCTGCTGCCTCTTTGACTGACTTCAAGGCTTCTATGCTTGCTAAACAGCAACTTTTGCTTGACTTGGTGAAAACTTCCGATACTTCCAATGCTCAAATGAATCCACTCTCCGACATTACGACCTCTGTTTTCTTAGATGACTTGAACTTGGTTCACCTTGCTACCGCCATCAACGAACTAGACTTACAGTTCTTCGACAAATGGAACTCCAGCAAGGATAAGTCCTTGCTTCTCCTCTCTTCCATCTGCGAAAATACTCCCGGTGACTATTTCTACAAGAAGAACCCGTTGCTCTTCAATAAAGAAACTCATATCCATTACTTGGCCCGATTATTGGTTCATCATTTGTTTGTGGAGTCCCCTGACATGCATGCTCACCAGCGCGCTCGTATCTTGGAGAAGTGGATTGACTTGGGCTGTCTTTTGGACAAATCTGGAAATATGTCTTCATGGCTTGGTATTTCCTCGGTGATTTTGTCTCAGCCCATTCTCAGATTGAAAAACGTCTGGGCCCATGTGTCAGAAAACTACCTCAAGCTTTTGAGAAACGACTGGGCTCCGGTATTGTTCGAACTTGATCGAAGACATCTTGCCAACAGCTATGAATCTTTGAATTTTGCCAATTCGCCAGGGTCTGGCTCCGAAGCCGACGTTCCTGGCTCCAAGGAGTCGTATCATATCATGGCTCCCAGAGGCTTAGGTAAAATATACCCTAAAGAGGAAGTCATACCCTACTTTGGCGACTTGTTGGTCAACAACTATCAGTGCACAAACATCTCGGAATTGGATATCATCTGGAAGAAAATTAATTATTCATTTGACCGCTGGAACGATTACTTGAAGAACCTCTACAACTCTCCAGATATCATCAGCTATAACCAAGATGTCATCAGGAGATACGATTCCATGGGCTTTATTTTCTCCAACGAAAGTCTTAACCAGGTGCTCTATTTGGGCGCTCAAAAAGATGATGATAGTCTTCCTCCCAATTTGCAGCCCAGTGGTCTTGATTCGGCGCTGTTGCCTCCGGAGACGAGTATGCTGGAGAATAAGGACTTAAAGGCGAAGCTCATGCGCTTATTGGAGTTTAATTGCGAGTCTATTAACCTAGATACCATCATGAAGTACTCATTGGCTTTGGAGCATTGTCCCGCTGAAAACTACTTGAAGGCTCCCGTCAAAGAACGGCTTTCCATCTCGAATGCCAGCTCCTTATCTGTGAACTCCTCTGTGTCACTACACTTGGTTGAAACAAACGATACAAGTGATCTGATACTGCCTACTAAGGCTACGGTAGAAGTTGATGCTGATGAAAGGCTTCCGGCCTTCAACAATACGTGGTTCAAAATCAACTTGCAGAAGTATGACGACCTGATGTCCTCCACAGAAGGCTCCATCTCTGATGAGGCAAAGGAAAAATATAATATTGTGGTGGATAACGATTTGGTACTCCGTATCGATGACTTTCTGACGGATTTTGAGTCGGATCTGAATATCTCCACAGATTTTTCCAACCTAGACGAAGATGACGGGCTTGGCATTGATGTAGATGACATTTTGAACTCTGAAAAGTTCAAGAATTTTTCCATTTCCGAAGAAGCAGATACCTCCTCCGGAGAAAGAAAACACAGGAGTTTTGGCATGGTATCAAACCATTCACAAGCAGATGTGACTGTTCGGAGCCGGAGATACATCCCCAAGTTTGCATCGATCGACAAGCTGGTGGATTTGCTTTTAATCGACTCTAAGCACTTTGACAAAGTCCATCCCATTGATCTCACCGAATACAGACTTGTGTTCATGATCAATTACAGCACGTTCATTAGCACCAAGGATCTTCTAGAGAAGCTCGCCCATCGCTTCATCCACTCAGGGAATGCCGTGATTTCTGTTATGAAGAAGTATTACTTGGTCAACAAAGGCTCGTATGACCCGACGACGTTTGGAGTGTACCCAAATTGGGATGTGGATGATCAAGTCAATCTTTCTGATTTGGGAGAAGTGGATTATGAGTTGCTCCTCAAAATCCAGGTGAACATCTTAAAGGCCTTGATTATTCTTGTCAACAATTACTTTGAGAGTTTCTCCACCGACCTCAAGAATAAAAAGATAATGATCAAGCTCTTGAAGCTCTACAGCAACGAAATCCTCCAGTGGTACAATTCCAACAAGATTGACCATAATTTGAACAAGGCCTTTGAAAACTTGGTGAGCTACTACAAAAGATTGAAGAAGTTGTTTGTGAAGAAGAGTTACCGTCCAATCGAGAGTCTGAAATTTGAAAATTATTTGATCCACGAGTTCAAGTTCAACAACAGCATGCGTGACGTGCCCATGAATAGGAACTTGCCCAGCCCAAGGAATATCCATAAGATTGAGAAGTTCCTCAATAAGTTCAACAAGCTCTTGAGTGTATTCTACCGGGGCATATCTGCGGAGAACTGGTTTGACGTGTTTAAAATCTTGGAGAATCTGTACGAAAACTACTCATTGCTCAACTATGAAATGCAAGATGTGGACACGGGCGAGGACCACCTCAAGGTGTCGAACATCTTCGATTTCCTTGAAACTCTATACGATGCAGACCCCAAGGACACAGTGTTCAGAAAGCTTCCACTAGTGTTCAGAAAGCTTTGCAGATTACACAAGAAGTTCAAGACGTATTTGTTGGTGCAGTTATGTGATGTGAATATCTCAGTGGATGAGCGGCTTGACCGCATGAAGACTCTTTTGTTGATGGTCAAGATCTCCCGGATCAAAATGGGCGAAAATCTGTTTGTTTTTGAAGGTTATGGCCTCGAGATCCCATCGTGTATTGAGTCAGCAATCCGAGGAGCCATTTACTCGCCAGAAAGTCGGTCTTTCCATCAATTCTGGTTAAAGGCATCAGCTGCTTTGGAGAACTTAGACTACACGCGTTCCATGAACAAGCCTTGTGATTATTTGAGCGACTTGTTGCCGTCCAATTTGGAGGTGGAAGATTTGTTGATGCCACATGAACCTTTGCTTCCATGTTTCGGGTGGATTATCCAGAATTTGCTTGACGTCAATAAGTGCCCCTCTTTCCACAGGCACCACATCAACTTCAACAAGAGGTACTTTATTTTCAAGCTCATCAAGGAGCTCAGTCTCGAGGAGTGTGAGGAGCCCGAAAATATACACAACGAAATTAAGGAGTTTGAATTTCTTCTCAAGCTCGATGAATCGTTGAGCTCGGTGGCACATTTACGGCCCAGCCACAACGAAAAGGGCCATCGGGTGTTTTTCCGGGGCATTATCCGAGACCAATATGTGTTGCTCCAATCAGAGGCCAAGAAGAGAGCAACAAAGGACCAAAAGGGTCAGGCGGTGGCAGTTCACAAGACGCAGATTGTCCGCAAAACGTCCACCAATAGCTTGAGACGCCAGTCCATCAACTACAAAACAAACTCATCGTCCAGATTTAAAATCAGTGGTCTCTTCAACAAATCCAGAAACCACCCAGCTCCAAGCGACCGCGTGGTATCATACAACGAGCTTCCAGATCCAGCCACGGTGGCCGATGCAAGGCAAAAGCCCGTGGCCGTTGTACAGCTCAAGAACACCAAGACCTTCCCGGTGT
Source organism: Metschnikowia arizonensis (assembly GCA_002370875.1). Classification (NCBI taxonomy): domain Eukaryota; kingdom Fungi; phylum Ascomycota; class Pichiomycetes; order Serinales; family Metschnikowiaceae; genus Metschnikowia; species Metschnikowia arizonensis. The sequence goes on from NLAU01000674.1 coordinate 9,244, forward strand.
ACCTTTTCCCATTTTCATTCAAAGTTGACCCCGAAGAAACCAACGAGGTGTTTTTCTTCCAAACTATCAGCGAACTCGATACCAAAGAATGGCTTAATGCTCTTGACTATGCCAATCGTCACTGGTTCTATTCACGAGCCATAAACTATAAGGTCCAGAGTCTCTACACTACGTTTGGACTTCCATTGAGTGCCGTGTGTGCCAGAGACAAATCATACAGCCCCAAATTCCTCCAGTTGATCTACCAAGCCATTGAAGGAGAAGGCTTACAGGATGTGGGAATCTATCGTATCAGTACATCCATCAGTGAGCTCAATAGCATCAAGCAAGAGATTGACCGGACGGGACGGATCAATCTTGAAGAAAGAGGAGTCAATGTACATGCTCTTACCAGTTGTGTGAAGCTGTACTTCCGGGAACTTCCCGATGCGCTTCTAACCGATGAAGTCATTGAACTTTTGGTGCCTTTAAAGAAGGTAGGAGATGAGTTTTCAGAAGCAGATGGCCAAGCTTATCGGGATGCGTTAGCACGTCTTCCTGTGGTGAACTATCAGACCTTAAAGGCGTTGATCAAGCACTTGAGTGAGATCGTGAAGCACAATGCAGTGAACAAGATGACCACTTCGAATTTGGCTACGGTGATAGGACCAGCATTGACGGAGGCAAGTAATTTGGAGACACTTATTAACAACTTTGGAGTGCTTAATCATGTTTTGGAAAAGTTTATTGAGCAATATGAAGTGTTGTTTGAGAGAGTGGATAAAGAGGAGGTCAAAGAGGAGAAGTGATTATATTCTATATCTATTTACAATTAATGTCTTTTTATAAAACCTTTGTTGTTGTTCTTACGTCTCTCCAAAGCCTCCAACCTCTTAGATGTGTTTTCCATCTTGGACTTTGTTTGTTCCTTTAATTTAGCGTTGAAGTCTTCAATCCACTCGCTTATAGTAGCCGGAGGAGGCTTTGCACCGGGCACAGGCTTGGGCTTCACTATGGGCGGGATATTGGCCCATTTTCGAAAGTACTTATTCTTCAATACCAAAGATTGCACAAGAGAAAACACGGAGTTGGAGACAAAGTAGAGTAACACCGCGGCCGACATATTATAGGTTATGAAAATGGAAAGGAAGGGTAATACAGTCATGACCTTCTTGAGCATGGGGTTCATGGCCTGTGCACCAGTCTCACCTCCTGCTCTCATCATGCCAGTGACCACCAAAGCAGTAGTAATTTGAAGACCAAGGTAAGGGTCCACCAGGGTCAAGTCCGGAAACCAAAAAGCGCCCTGGGAGTCAAAACCAGGAACTGGGTAATTAGCCATATTTCTAGTGGCTTGGAAAAAGCCATAGGCCACAGGTAATTGAGTCAAGGGCAAAAACGAATGGGATGTATGGATGTCATGCTCCTTATATAAGCGGGAGCGTTTTTTCAAGGCCAAAAGCTTGTCATTATTATTAGGAGATTTCATCTCTTCCATGAGTTGATCAAGCTGAGGTTTAATGGCAGACATTTTAGCCATATTAGCCAGCGACTTGACATAAATGGGGAACATAAGAGTACGTATACAAACTGTGACACATACAATAGAAGCCCACCAAGGGAGGCCAGTATAGACATGAGCCAATTCCAAAAGGTTTGTAATAGTAGCAGTTGGACCCCAACCATCACCAAGGCCAATAGAGGACATATAACCGAGTTGATCAGGATTAAGGGTGTGGAGAGTGAGGGCATCCAGAGTGAGGGCATCAACTTTCACAGCATCCACCCCCTTCACATCGTTAAAATCAATTAACTTAGTCGTAATTTCACTATTCCCCGACATCAATCTGAAGGAAAAACCCGTGCACCTTTTGAAAGGTAAAAGGGGCTTGAATGCAGGACGCAAGGCGCTAAAGCCAAGCCGAAACATAATACAATGGCGGTAGGCGGAGGAAGAAAGAGTAGAGTCTAGTGTGAGAAGTGAGGAGATTTTAAAAAAAGGTCCCCCTGGCTATATGCAGGATAAAAAGATATTTTCCTTTCGCACATAGAAAAATGATTGTGCGTTTATCTTCCATTGTCAATAATGAAACTGCTGTTAACATCTAGTATGTATGGATCGGGGCTTCTGCTGCAAGTGAAGACTGAGATGGTGATTTGTCACGTGAGATGTACGGGTGTAGTCTAGGACTAGTACTACCACTACCACCACCACCACTGGTCGCTGGTACTGGTACTGGCTTGGTTGTGAGGTACTGTACGAGTACAGTACTCTGTGCTTCGAGTGAATACTCCATCCATCCAGTATAATAATCGTTTGACTCGTACTTTAATTACAGACAGGTCAAATGCTCTACGCATGCTTCTGAGACAGTCCAGAGATCAGAATTATTTCTAAAATGTCATATTTAAAAAAGAAACCGGTCGAAATCTTTTAATGTATATTTTAAAACTCAATATGGTGACTACTGGTAGTCTAGTGATATAGGTGTACTGGTGGTGGTACTAGTGCTACTAAATATCTAGCCTAACTGGTATACTACTGACAATACCAATATTGAAATCACTATAAATAGTAAAGTGTAATTCTGTACCGTATAATTGTTACATTCTTTCATAAAGTTTGTACTGTATTGAGCAAGTTGCTGGTAATGATGGGAGTAGGTGTCAATGATGATGTGGTAATTACGGTGAATGACATCGCAGGAATTGATCGTCCACATTGGGCCAGTGACAGATGTAGATTGCGGACACCATGTTGGGGCCAAACTAATGTAGACACTTGTAAATAAGACAGGCTCAAGCCACAAGAAATGGAGCATGCCATCCACTTCCAAGCCACAAGAAATGGAGCATACATCCACTTCCAAGCCACAAGAAATGAAGCATGCCATCCACTTCCAAGCCACAAGAAATGAAGCATGCCATCCACTTCCAAGCCACCAAGAAATCGAGCAAGTTATTTAAAAAATCAGACTCTTCAAAAATCACAATGATTGTTATGTTCAAAGAGTTTCTATTTGCCATGACGATGACTGTCCTGCAAATAATCTTTAATAAAGTTACTTCATTTCCACTTGTAAGAGCTGAAACGAAAGACCAGGTCTAAAAATCGAAAAGCAAACAATTTTAATTAAAAGTGGTAATATTGGAAAAACGAAAGCCCGATCCTTTTTAACATATTCCATTTAAGTCCTGTCAATCTTAAGCGTGATTGTATTATGTAATTGACCTTTAAAGTTTTAATAATTGATTCAGGTTGCACGCTGTATGCAGTACCACACTTCAGTTTTGATTGATTAGATTTTGCCTCAAAGTTTTTTCCATAATTCCTTAAATTTATTATATATGATAAATGTGATTTTGCTGAGACGCGATGTTTAGATATACCATTTGCTAGTTAATATAGTTTGTAGAATAGTGCGAATTTCCAGAAACTTTCACAAACTGGAACACTTGTCTCATTGGATTTTCACAATACTAACAAGTGACGAGATTCGGTGTAGTTCACTATCATCAATCTGTCTGTACATGCCTTATATTGGAGTTAGCTTTCCTCAGGTTGCAGACACAAAGTAACATTAGGGAGTGGTTAGGGATAGCAGTTGCGTTTAAAGGTCCCTTTTTCTCAACGCCTCAACTCCCACATGCGATATCCGCATTTCGTAAACGACTGTAGATATCGCTGTTTCAGTAGTAGCCTCTAGAATGTGGCCTCTCTACATCCAGAGGAGTCGACTGAGGGAATCAATCTACTGACAATGTATTACTAAGATCTAGTGATAGTGATAGATACACTATTACTACTTGTGTCCTCACCTGTAGGGTAATGATCCTCTCACTTGGTACATAGGTGCATCAGAGGTCAAAGTAACCAGGGATTGATCCTCTCACTTGGTACATAGGTGCATCAGAGGTCAAAGTAACCAGGGATTGATCAATATCACTACTTAGGAGTAATAGTATGAAGATATCTCTCAAGTAAGTGAAGGATTCCTTAGTTGTAGTTGATATATCATACCAAATACGAGCAGTATGTGGTGGGTCATGAAGTAGACGACATTGCAGGTATCTATTGATATTTCTTTGGAGTGAAGTTGGTAGTAGACTTGTTCTTACCATCCATAGACAGTGATGGGTTGATGTGATATGGCATCGGAATCATGTAATCAATCCATCGATGGAAGGATTGGGATATCCCCATAATTCCCACATTGTAATAGATGTGCTTTTGCACTTTCTCAATGCCTTAGTTGTCTGTCACTGTATACATTGTTGATGATTCTCCAAGGCCAAGAATCTATATAGCCAAAGAGGAGTTGGTTTAGAATCATGTGGTGCCAGTCTGAACTAGTCATATATTATTATCTGGAGTACTGGACATTTGAAGTTTCGGGAAATTCTGGTACTAGCAGTTCCTTATAACGACAAAGACCCAAGTCAACATTGTTTCCGTTCCCTTGAAGTTATTTGAGATTTAAGGCAGTTTCAGCTTATTAACCCCTGGGGATGCACTTTGGTGGACAACTCAAATGTCTCTCCAAAGTTTATGGACACAACACTTTTCTCAGAAACGGTATGTACAGGTTTATCCAGTGAAATTGCTAAACTTCTTGACTGGGAAGGAGCTAATCAGAAACCTCAATAAACTGGCCAATAAGGTGTTTAGCCTAAGTATTACTCCAGGGATCTTTCGACGTAGGAAATCTAACCACTGACTAAACACTCACTACTGGTATACACTGTAACTCCATATTCGTGGTATCAAAACAATTTGTGAGTAAGGAATGGGGATGGTTAGATTATAAATATGGGGTGTTTTATAATTGAGTATTGACGAGATATTTGCATATTAAAATAAGTTGAATTAGGAAAAGAGGGTTAGCTGGTTAGTAGTAGAGTAGTAATTTATTGTCTGAAATCTCATGCACTACTTGTTGAAATCTCAAATTTCATTCTCATTCCTACTTTTTTCACTCTTAAACTCCTTCTCAGTCGCATTCTCATTGGCATTGTCATCGCATTCTCATTCTCTAATACTACCTATAGAGTAGAGTAGAGTAGTATTATAGGGTAGAGTAGTATTATAGGGTAGAGTAGTATTATAGGGTAGAGTAGTATTATAGGGTAGAGTAGTATAGGGTAGAGTACTATTATACAGTAGAGTACTATTATAGAGTAGAGTACTATTATAGGGTAGAGTACTCGCACTAAAATGAGTATCTGTAAAATGTCCTGTAAATTGGTGATGTATTGAGATTTGGAGTAGACTGAGTAGTTAAGTCACACACACACACACACTCACAGTCAAACTCACACTGACACTCACACACTACCCTACTAAATAATAATAATATAATAATAGTAGAGTAGTAGTTCTTCTTGTTCTTGTTCTTGTACTTGTTCAGAGTAGTAGTAGTCAGTAGTCAGTAGTCAGTAGTCAGTAGTACTATAGTAGTCAGTAGTACTATAGTAGTCAGTAGTACTATAGTAGTCAGTAGTACTATAGTAGTCAGTAGTCAGTAGTCAGTAGTACTATTAGTAGTCAGTAGTACTATAGTAGTCAGTAGTACTATAGTAGTCAGTAGTCAGTAGTCAGTAGTACTATTAGTAGTCAATAGTCAGTAGTCAGTAGTCAGTAGTCAGTAGTCAGTAGTCAGTAGTCAGTAGTCAGTAGTCAGTAGTCAGTAGTCAGTAGTACTATTAGTAGTCAATAGTCAGTAGTCAGTAGTCAGTAGTCAGTAGTACTAGTACCAGTACTAGTGTAACCGAGGTTCGGCGGTGCGTATTGTCGGTTGTATTGATCGAAAATCTGGGAATGGATTTTCATAAAATGGTGAAGCATCGGCCTTCAACGAAGATGCGGAATTTCTTGCAAGCGAATTTGATAGCAGAATTCTTTATGAATATGCCAGTTGCATTGGTGATCATCGACCTTTTGAGACCGATATTCACTGGGTTGTGAGATGCATCAGTGTGGACTTGTATGGGGAGATGAGGGTCAAAAGACTGGAGCGGAGTAAGCCGGGTAATGGCCCGTTTGAGATGGTCAAAGGCTTATTGGCATTCCCGAGTCCAAACGAAAGGAACATGTTTGAGGAGAAGGTTAGAGGCAGTGACCGGTGAGCGAAGTTAGGGATCAAGTCCTGCAGGTCAAGTCCTGGAGGGCCTCTAGTATTTTACGGACGTGAGCCTGTGTGCCTGCGAATTGGACTGCCTGCGAATTGACTGAAGATGAGAAAGTAAATAAACGCGGCAAAAAGATTGAGTTCTTCATATAGGAACCAAAAACTTGAGGAGCATCACAAAGTCCACAAGGGAGAATGTTCCACTGGAAACGCCCGAAAGGGGTGTGAAAGGTCGAGCATATCGCGAAATGCGTTGGGTAATTCCGGGGGAGTAACGGTCGAACTTGATTTCGTGGGTGGATATATCCATAAGGCGAGCGGTGGTGGAAGAGTGGGAAGGGATATTCAAACCTAACACCGGGTTGACAAAGGATTCGATGAATTCGCCAAAAATCTTGTCCAAGAAGCATTGGTGCGATCCGTGGAGACCACCTGTTCGTGAAGAGTAGGGTGTGGCCGAAAGCCTGAAGCTGAAGCACCGAAAGCCTGAAGCTAAAGTGGCCGGGAGTAGCCTTCAATTTAAGTGTGCTCACAAGTTCGGAGAGATGAATGAGTTCGCAGATCCCTGATCCCAGTAAGCAATCGTACGATGGTCCATTAGGTGGATGGTCACCGAGGAATAATTGGAAAACTCAGTCAGTTTGGTCGACGAGGAGATGGAAGCGATTACCCGTGGTCTAGGACGGCGAGTCTTTGTTGTTGAGGAACGAAGGAAGTGCCGAGTCACTGGGGGATCACGGGGGTGTTTAGGGAAGTAATCCCTATCGAGCTGTTTGAAAAGCCCCCAGATGACACAAGAGTTTCGAAAACCTGGTCGCGAAGGATGAAGGCAAACAGTCGATTTAAAACGTGGTAAGTGGTGGCAGGGGTCATGAGAGAAAGACCAGTAGACTATAGAGTAGAGTGGTAGTAGAGTGGTAGTAGAGTAGTAGTAGTAGAGTAGTAGTAGTAGAGTGGTAGTAGTAGTAGTAGAGTAGTAGTAGTAGAGTGGTAGTAGTAGTAGTAGAGTAGTAGTAGTAGAGTGGTAGTAGTAGTAGTAGAGTGGTAGTAGTAGTAGTAGAGTAGTAGTAGTAGAGTAGTAGAGTGGTAGTAGTAGAGTAGTAGTAGTAGAGTAGTAGAGTGGTAGTAGTAGAGTAGTAGACTACTAGAGAGTAGTAATTTATTGTCCCAAATCTCAATTCGCACTACTACTTTTGTTGAAATCTCAAATCTCAAATTTCAATCTCATTCCTACTTTTCTCACTCTCAATCTCCTTCTCGGTCGCATTCGCATTCTCATTCATATTCTCTAGTACTACCTATAGAGTAGAGTAGACTACTATAGAGTAGAATAGACTAGACTACTACACTAATATAAGAATAGTAGAGAGTACTGTAGTGAATATATTGAGTCTTTACAGTCTTTCTCGTAGGTCAGTCGGTCGTGACTACTCTACTGGTAGATACTGCTACTAGTTTGTAGTGTTAGTATAGTAGTGTTAGTATAGTAGTGTTAGTATAGTAGTGTTAGTATAGTAGTGTTAGTATAGTAGTGTTAGTATAGTAGTGTTACTATACTAGTGTTACTCTACTAGTGTTACTATACTAGTGTTACTATAGTGTTACTATACTAGTGTTACTATAGTGTTACTCTACTAGTGTTACTATAGTGTTACTATAGTGTTACTCTACTAGTGTTACTATAGTGTTACTATAGTGTTACTCTACTAGTGTTACTATAGTGTTACTATAGTGTTACTACAGTAAATAGCCGTTATGATGAGATATAAAACACCAAATTTTTGGATTAATATGGTGTAGGTTCGACTCCTACTAACCTATAAAGGGGGAGATTCTAATGCTTAAAGCTGCGACTGTTCGATTCAGTCTCTCCTGATAACTAGTTCAAAGGGTGGCGCAATTTATCTGAGTTCAATTGTTATCCTTACTTAGGTAGTTTATAATAGGTTCAATTCCTTTCTTGAGCTTTGTTATAAGCTAACCAGGTATAGCGTCCGTTTTGTAATCGGAAGGTGTGGCATTCAATTCCTCAATACGATATTTGACTATATAATCTAATTGGTTATGATACTACTTCATTGTAGTTATTTGTGACAATAAGTTAATTTAGTATAATTGCAAAATACTTCGATTAGGGTCGTCAATGTTCTTTTTGATTTCATGTTTATTTTTATTTTTATTCTCTTTATTTCTTCATCTTAATCTTTGAAATTGTTGCGTAATTGATAGTGTTTTCAAAATGGTTCAAACCAGCGCGAGAAAATGGTTCGAACCAAGACAAAACCTTTCAAACCAAACAAGTTTTGTATACAAGATAAAAAGGAAACCAGTTCAGTTCCGTCCGTTTTGACCATTGATTGGTATTAAGACTCCCAAATGTACTACGTATGAGGCAATCCTCCCGATTTAAGATTTCTGAATATTGAATTTTAATGCAAGTTGGTGAACATTACGCCATTTGGTTTGAAAGACTATGAGAAGGGTACGAACATTTTGTCGCGCTAGTTTGAATCATTTTGCTAGTGTGGTGAACCATTTGTCGCACTGGTTTGAATCATTTTGAAAAAGACTGTACATTGAGTGTATATTTATGGGGGTACTGGTGGTACTGGTGGTACTGGTGGTACTGTACATGTGCGCGAGATAATCTTCTCCATGTATCTTATTCCTTTCCGTCGTTGGTCTTCTTTTGATGCCCGTATTTGGTTACTGCAACACGTGTCTACTAATAGCTTCCAAAATTATAAAGCCCTTCGATTGTTCCAAGACCTCTCCCTAAATCAACAGAATAATGTGTACAATGAGGCACGTGGACCGCTTAAATTAGACTTCCAACTCCTGGGGTTGCTTCTGCAGAAAGCTCCTCCTAAGGAAATTTTCCGGGTTATTGTTTCAAATAAAAGTCATCGTTTTGCCACTCCAATGTTGGAACAGTACTTGTTTATGCTCTTGAATGCTGGCAATTTGACCGCTGCCACGTCTCTTGTACATTTTGTTTTACACAACCATGAATATTCGTTTTCTCATCAAATGTGGTCATTTTTTGCATCTCGATCTATCTCCCAGGCCCATTACCCTTCGGCTATAATGGTGTACCATGAACTTATCGACCCAGCGCTTGAAGAAACTTCCGCCCACGTGTCTTTCGGTCACGTGTCCCACAACCCCCATGTGCCCTTTCTTCTTTTACCTACTCTCATAGATGCTTTATGCATTGTTTACCAGAAAAATGCTAATTATAATCTTGTCCAGGGGCTCTCCGACTATTTTGAGCGTTACTACTCTGTTGTGGGCCATAGAAATGTCTACCAAACCCTATGTATAGCCCGTGTGGAGACTCTACTGAAGCTAAACAAATTTCTGGCGGCTTTGAACTATTATAACAAATTGGCTAGAGGTTATAGAGGCTATTATCGCTACGAGAACCCGAGAAAATCCTTGGGGTCCATGATGTATGCGGTCGATATTATCCATAAGAAAAATATCCACAATATTGAGGAAAATATCCACAATATGGAGAAAAATATCCACAATATTGATCAAAATCTCTCGGAATATGACCTGGCCATGGTGCCAAGATTGACTCTTCACAATAAAAAAATCCCTCTTTTTGATGGTATTCTCAACAAAGCTGATGTTCCTGAATTCTATGGTCTTCTTCTAAACCGCATCCGCATATTGAAGCAACTGTCCGGGAACTTCTTTGACCAGATCATGGTGCTCTTTTCCTCCAACCACTACTCCATCGGCAAATTCATTGTCATGTGTCTCTGTGAGCTAGACCTTGGATTGGAGGCTATTTCCATCCATTACAAGATGGTTGAGAAGCTTCCACATAAGCTGCATCGCCTTGATAGCTCTCTCTTTGATGAGCAATACATTGCCATTTTCCACTGGTTAAGGAAACAACTAGAAAAGTCCAAACACTCTCAAAAATATCACAGCATATTGATGAAGTCCATGTGGTTCTGTCAAGATTTACACTATAACAAATATGTGTATGTGACATGCTTGCGTGCTTTTATAAGTGCTTATGTTGCATCTCCATATGGGAATCATAGCGAGCTCGAAGGCATTTTGAAGTCACACAACCAGAGTCTTACACCAATCCTATTAGATCTGGACAGTTATAACCGAGCAAAAGCTATGGGTGTTGATTTGAAATTAATAAGTGAAGGGGTTGGTTTAAAGTGGAGTGACGAAACATGAATAAAAGACGCATATGATCCCCCAACAGCAAACTAGAAATTTGATACTTTTTTTTGGTATTAGTTTATTGACTACGAGTCTATAAATTTGGTGGTTAAAGAAAACTGACGAGACAAGTCCCGAGAGTTAAAAACTCGACCAGAGAACAGCTCAGTTAAGCTGGAGTAACCGGTTGCACGCGAGATTAATCACCTCCGTCAAGCGAAACTTTAGGACAATCGATAGAAGGGTTAAAGTAAGTCATGTTCAATCTAGTTGAATGAGGCGTTGGTGCTGGGAGATTAAAAGGAAGTTCGTCATCCTTCTTTCTCTTGGTAGGTTTCCAGTGTGAAGAAGCGTCCTTGTAAAATAATAAAAGCTATCGAGTTTTTGGAAATCCGCATTTGGGTTACCAATGGCATACTCGATGGAGGGAGTTTGGGAAATGTTGCACTCTGACCAAATGACTTCGGCAATAGTACAATCGAAATAGATGTGCTTCACCTTTTCTTGAATTGTTTTCAATTGAAGAACTTTCCATGGCACAAGGGCAAGTAGTGGATAATCTGAAGTCATTTCCTAAGGGGGTGA